>JAASGX010000005.1:0-124339 GCA_023334415.1 Phytopythium chamaehyphon | reverse complement strand
GGTGGTGCAGATGCACGCCTTTCAGTGAGTTTGGATGTGGATCTGGACTGGATCTGGACTGGATCTGGATCTGGATCAAATACCTGCTGGAGTATTCGGATCTGGAATGAATACGCTTGGTTTGGCTATTGTATCGGTATTGGACTTGGACTAATCCCAAAATCACCGAAGTTCCAACCCTCTGCTCGTGATATTGATCACGACACCACTTGCCACGAAGCTGTGCTGTCCGTCGATGTGAGGCTGATTAACTACGAATCCAACTTTTTTTGATTCGATTAGCGTTATGCTGAGGTACTTTGGGTTTTCGGGTCCGGCTCGACGCTCGGCTCAGGTTCCTGGACGTTCACGACCACGACAGGCTCGATTTCGCTGGTTAACCGCTCGCTGCCTTGCTTGGACTTGCTTTCCTTGGATTGACAGACCTCGGAACCTTCCTGTTGTTGGTCACCCTGCTTTTCCACCCCAGTAGGTGTCGAAACAAACCGATAAGGAGAAGCAGATACTTTTTCAGCGGATGGAGACACGTCCGAGTCTTTGACGACGCGTGAAGATGCTGGAGATAACACGACACCTTCATCTGCTTCTCGAGCCCTGTACAGCTCCTGGATATCTGGGAGGTCCCGAAGCGCTTGCTTTCGGAATAAACTTACTTCCGAGTCTGCTGGCATTAATTTTGCTTGAGATGAGGACTCATTTGGTAGCTGGACGAACAAGTCCCCTTCCGACATCGTAGCGATAAGCGGGAGATCGCTTTGCGGGATACTAAGCTTCTCCAAGTACTCCGTCAGCACAGATTGGCGCTTGCTTACTGGAATCGCTCGGGCCATAACACGTGCGTATTCGTAGACTCGAAGGAGAACCTTAGCTCGACGCCTTCGTTGCTTGATCCATCGAAAGAGGTAGAGACTCCACGTGACGTTGACAATCGTGAACAGTCCAAACGAAATCCAGAGCAGCGGGCTCTCGTTGGTCGTCCGAAGAAAACCAATATGCGTGACCATAAGCGGAAATAGCGCGTTCTCGAGCGTGATGGCACATGTAATGACGAAGCAAACGAACACATACGTGTCCAGCAGCGTGAAATAAGATACTTGGGGGATCTGGGAAGCAACGTTGTACTTGAAAGTCACGCACGTGAGCAGCAGCGTCGAGACTATTTGCAAACGGGAGCTCAGGTCCATCAAACCTCCGCCTTCAACTGGAGCATACGTGATGAAGCTCAAGTACGTGATAATTGCGGCTGGGAGGGCAACGTTCGTGAGGTAGTAGCCACTTTTGCGCTCTACCACGAGCTCGAATCGCACGGCCTTGCTGCTGGGCGTGCCGCTTACACTTCCAACGAAGACTTTGTCGCCATAAACAACATTGAACACATTGCTGAGCTTGAAATTCTCCGCAGCAAAGCTCCCCGCATCAACTGGCGCGGGATTTACCATCAAAATCGGACCCAGCCCACGGCTCATGTTGAGAGTAAAGCCGAGTTTCTGCTGGTCAAACGGGAAATGGTACAAACTCATCTGCTCCTTGAACAATCCTGTAACTCGCTGGCTGCGCTGCAAGTGATACACGCGGGGTTGTGCGATACCGTCATCTTTCGTCGCATCTTCAAGCGATACTCGGCCAGCTTGAACAAACTTCGACACGATCGGCCGCTCCGAGTGTGTATCGTGCATGTTAGAGAACTCAAACGCGGCTTCGCTGAATTCGAGGATGTCGAGGAACTCGCGCACAGCTCCGTCGTCGCGAATGGTTGTGATGGCTGGGAACGTCAGCTCCCACGCGACGTCAGCCTCGAACGTCTGCTCGACCGTCGTGACGGCCGTGATGCTGTTCACCGCAAAGCGCACCTCTGCTGGCGAGAAGCCCGCGAGCAGTCTCGCCGTCAGTCCGTGGTTTTTGCGTGCGGGCTGCCCCTCCCCATCTGCCCCCGACGCAGGCAGTGGCCGGACGAGCTCCTGGATGACCCAGTGCTTGGTCTTCTCCCACTCACCGAGCTGCAGCTGCCAGCCGAACAGACCCGTCTCCTGCCCGACACCCGTGATCGCCGCCACGTCTACCGCGCTCTTCCCCGACGCGGCCAGGTCGTCGGTCCCGCCCTCGCTCTTCCTGTACGCGAGGCACGTGAGGCGCCGCCGGTCCTCGTCGAGGCTGTGGATGCGCCAGACGCCGCCCAGCGGCCAGCCCAGGCACAGGAACTCGGAGTGCACGAGGCACGCGGCCGGGATGGGCGCGTCCAGCTCGCACGTGAGCCGGAACTGCGTGCCTCGCTGCGACGCCGACGCGTCCTCCGTCACGCGCTCGGCCCGCAGCTTGAGCGCCGCCACGCCGCTGCGCCACTGCTGCGCCTCGGCGGTCGTCGCGGCCGCCTGGCTGCCCGACGGGCTGGGCGCCGCGGTCGGCGTCGATGCCAGCGACAGCCGCTGCATTCGCTCGGATGATTGGCAAGTGCGGACCCAGAAAAGTGAAGCCACGTTGTGTACCCATTATAGCCGAGATCGTCGCACTTTGCGAGCCACCGTCGGTACGCCACCATGTTGAAGTTGTTGAGTTAGTCGATGCTCAGTCTAGTCGCGCTGTCAGCTATCTTATCCACACGGTACATGCATCTATCTACACCTGATCGGTGAGCGACCCGATCCGCGAGTAGATGGAGTGGTCGCTGGTGGGCGTGGTGGACGTGGGCGTGAGCGGGGGCAGGTCGGGCATGGTGGAGGCGAAGAACTCCCGGAAGTGGCTCTGGATGGCGTCAACGCTCTCCTGGGTCTGCATTCGCAGCGAGTCGGAAGCCGTAACGCGCGTCTTGGCGATCTTCTGCTCGTCCGTTGGCGAATCGCTTGGAAGTACGACGTATAGATCTCCGTTTTGGGAAGTCTCGATCTGCGGGAGAAGCCACTTGCGGATCCGAAGAGCGCTCAGGTACGACATGAGCGCGTCTCGTTTCCGGTCGAATGGGACTCGCCACGGCGCGATCACTCGAATATGTTCGTGAACGAGGACGAGCGTCTGTGCCCGACGAGCTCGGAGCTTGACGAAGCAGTAAACCCAGATCCCCCACATTACGTTTCCGAATGTGAACAGCCCAAACGAGAGCCAGAGGAAGTAGCCCTCGTGCCACTTGCTCGGCCACGATTGAATATGTTCGACCACGATCGGGAACATGGCGTTCTCCCACACCACCACGCACATGACCATGAAACACAGGAAGAGGTACTGCCCGAGCCACGTGAAGTACGAGACCTGCGGAATCAGCGCTGTGATGTTGTACTTGAACGTCACACAGGTCAGCAGCAGTGTCGTCACGATCTGCAGTCGGGAACTCGTGTCCATCAACAATCCATTCGATAGCGGCGCATACGAGATGAAGGACATGTAGGTGAGAATTCCGGCCGGTATCACGACATTCGTGAGGTAGTAGCCGCTCTTGCGCTCAAGCATGAGCTCGAAGCGCACGGACTTCGTCGCGCCTTCGCTTGTGACGTTTCCAACGAACACTTTCTCGCCGAACACGACTCCGAATACGTTGCTCAGCTTGAAATGCCGAAAGGCGAAGCTCGCTGCATCGACTGGAGCTGGGGCGATCTGAACGAATGGATGCCATGCGCGACTCAAGTCCACAGTGAAGGTGAGCTTCTGTTGGTCGAAGGGGAAGTAGTACATCGACATCTCCTCGTTGAACGTCGCGACTGTGCGTCGGCTGTATTTGATATCGTAGACCCGTGCTTTGCGCCTCCGAAAACCGGACGGATCAGCGAAATCGTAGGCGTAGTCTGCAGCGCGAGATGGAGTCACCGTTACAGGCTTCTCTGAGTGCTTGTCTGCAGCGTTCACAAACTCGATACCTTCGTGGTTGAAATCGAGGAGATCCAGCAGCTCGCGGTGCACATTTTCCTCTAGAGTCATGGTGATTGCAGGAATTGTGAGCTCCCACGTAACGTCAGCTGTGAATGACTGCGCGGCAATCTCGACTGCCGTGATGCTGTGCACTTCGAGGCGAAGTTGGGTCGGAGCGAGCCCAGCGAACAGCTTCATGGCAACCCCTGGTCTCGACTGAGGCGGACGCACCATTTGGCGCACGTCCATCGCAAACCAGTGAGGCGACGACTCCCATGTACCGAGCTGCATCTCCCATCCAAACAGCGTGGTCACGGCTGGGTCTACGTGCTGGTGCTTGTGTTGGTTCTGCGGCGGGGACTGCTGGTACGAAGGCGCAGACCCAGACGACGAAATCGTCGACGGCGGAGACGCAGCTGCCGACGAGGAGCTGCTCGTGCTCCGAACTCGGCCAGCCTCTTGGAAGCGCTTGTGCGCGACGCAGACGACCGTGCGGTTGTTGTCGAGCAGGCGAAGGCGCTTCCAGACGCCGCCGATGGGCCAGCTGAAGCACAGAAACTCCGAGTGGCGCACGAGCGCCTCCGGGATGGGCTGGTCGAGCGAGCACTCGAGTCGCAGCCAGAGCCGATCGCTCTCGGCGGCCAGTGCGACGCGCTCGGTGTGTACCGAGTAGTCGACGACCTGCGCGCTCCAACCCTGCGCCTCTCGAACGCCAGCCAGCGGCGGCTTGAAGGCGACGTCCATTCTGATAATTGGGCTGCTACCGAGATCGACTGCGAGCAAGTTGGCGAGTGTCGAGCGTGAGAAGCGAGGCGAATGGCCACGCGGAGCCCGTGGGCAGAGGCTCAACACAGAATCCAGTCATAGTGAGGTGGTGATATCTGACTATCGTTCTCCATGAGAACACGGCCATCACCTTCAAGACCTCTATATATCGGATCGGTGTTTTTTTTTATATAGGTACTGTGCACTTGCACTCGTTATTTCATACTCATAATACCTTTTTAATCGGATACAATACATGAGGGTCTCCTCGGTGGAGTGAGGGCGGAACATGTCAAGCCAATGCCTTGAAGCCATTTGGGTCCACCACGGCTTCAACGAACACCACTCGCTCAACTCGAGCTCGCTACATGTGCTCGGAGCTCCAGTGAATGCACACCGCTTCTTGAGCATGGGCCCCAACAAGGCGGTGGCCGACCACCGACGCGAGTGTCCCATCCTGCAGCCAGCGACGCACCAGATTGAGGCCCGGCGATTAGCTGACGTGGCCCACCGCTCCAGTCCACGTGCAGGCTGCAAAGCGGTCGCGTGCCTGAGTGAAGGTAGCGCCAGCGACTCACGGCACCGCCGCGTTCGACTCGGCCATTCCGCCGCCATCCTGCTCCACAATCGCGGTCGACGAGCTCTCATATCGCAGACGCCGCCGGCGGCCAGAGCCCCTGCAGTGCGCAGAGAGATGGCACGGCGGGAGGCGATGCCCGGCCTACGCGCGGTCGGCTCGGCTGCGGGCGTCATGAGATGCGCAATCGGCCTCCCGGCTTGCAAATCGCGGTCCCGAGGCTATTGCAGTAGTGCCACGCCCTTCAAGTCGCCATTGTGAGTGGGTCGAGTGCCAAAGCGCCGTGCTCGCTGGTGACAGACGAGGAAACGTACCACCGCTGGGCTCCAGATCTGATCGCATTGCTGGCCGTGTACACTGGCGACGGCGATCATCGCGAAGCGGAGCATCAGTTGCGACGTTTGACGCAGTTGGATCCGAGCCAGACGCGTCGGCCAGCTGAAAATTGCGATTGATATCAGTCAGCGGCGCGGCGACCAGCGAATCAACAGCGCTCCGCCCCGCTATTGGCTGAAATTGAGCTGTCAACTAAATTCAGCCAATCGCGCCATGCGCTCGTCACAATTGTCAACTCCGGTACCTACAATGTGGAGCTTGAAGCGCTGCAGATCCGGAAAGTCTCGGCGGCGCTATGCACTCGCGACATTTCGCCGGCGGCTCGCAAAGACGGCGCCCGGCAGCTACGTTTGCCGCAGGGCTGCGGACATTGGGCGGGCGCGAATCTCCCAGTGCGAGGACGCAGAGAGCGCAGATGTGGCGCTTCTTCTTTCCATTCCGTCGTCGCTGCTGAAAGCTGGCTGCTGGATCTGGTCCTTCGACGGACCGCATCGGCTGGCGAGCGCAGCTTCACGCTTACCACGAGCAGCTCACGGCAGATGGATCTACACATCCGTTGAGTGAACTGTTCACAGCGGAGCGGTGTCAGTCCGGAGAGAGCGTAGTGGCGTCACTGCGCTCCATCTCCGCCGACCGTGACGCTGGTGCCGTCGGCAGTGACTTCTACGGTACTGTACAGTCGATCCCCTCATTAGCACAGTAGTTGAAACACCCGTTATCTCAGAGGCTTACTGGTTATTAGAGGATCAATATTCTTATTTACTCTTTTTTTGATGACGTATTCCTGTAGGATATCGTATCGCAAAGGTATTTGTGGCAGTTGCGTCCAAAGTCGGGGCGCAAAGCCGGGCCAATTTTTAGTCATGCCCCATCCCTATTTCCACTTCAATCAGGATCTGACTCGTTTTCAGTATACTGTGTGACGTCCTCCCTGTTTGCACTGTAGATTTTCGGATCGATTTTTCTCACGGCACGACCTTGAGAGGATGTATCATAGCTGCTCGACAAGCTCGGCAAGCCAAAATGCCAAGGAGTCCATGGCGCTCATTCCTCAATCCGCGGCCTTGAGCGCACTCCAGCCCCAGCCTCCTCGCTCCCTTCCTGGCCCGCGCCCTTCCGTCCTCCGGACGCGAGCAAGCTGTCGGCCGCACGCGCCTCGCCCCTCCACTTTCCCTCGAGCCTCGCCTTCACCTCCGCGAGGCTGCGACTCCGCGTCTGTCGCTGAGTGAAGCGCCTCGCCAAGTTTTCCAACTCCAACAACACCAGCCATGTCGTTCACCAACTCGGGCTACCGGTCGCTCAAGTCCCCGCGCGGGTCAGCCCACCACGTGCTCGAGGTCGACACGGGCGCCGTGTACGCGGCGTCGCCTGCGCTGCGCCGCACGGGCTCGAACGCGTCGTTTGCGTCCTCGCTGTCCTTCTCGCGGCAGCTGCCGGTCGTCGAGACGGCCGACATGCCCGATCACGAGCACCGCTTCCTGACCGACGATGAGAAGCTGCTGGCGACAAACCCGCTGGAGGCGCGCCGATCCTTCGCGACGCTCAACAACGAGGACAAGAAGTCCTGGCACCTGCTCTCGCTCGACACGGTCTCCAAGATGCTCAACACGAACCTTGAGCGCGGCGTCGTCACGCTCGACCACGAGCGTCGCCTCAGCCGCTACGGACCCAACGAGCTCGAGCAGGAGCCGCGCACGCCCATCTACGCCATCTTCCTGCTCCAGTTCTGCAACCTCATCATGGGCATGCTGCTCGTCGCCGCCATCCTCGCCATCGGCTTCCAGGAGTTCGTCGAGGGCGTTGCCGTGCTCTTCATCGTCCTGCTCAACGGAGTCATCGCGACGTACCAGGAGTACTCGGCTGGAAACGCCCTCGAGGCGCTCGCCAAAATGTCGAGCCCCCAGTCGGTTGTCATTCGCGACGGCATCCAGGAGCTCGTGGACAGCAACACGATCGTCCCTGGAGACATTGTGGTGCTAACGACTGGTGACGTTGTGCCCGCGGACATCCGCCTCGTTCACAGCGTGAACCTAAAGGTGAACGAAATGCTTCTGACTGGCGAGTCGGAGGACGTCTCCAAGAAGTTCAATGCGCCACGCACCGACAAATCAAACAAGCTGACGGCTGACAACATGGTATTCTCGTCGACGACTGTCACAGAGGGCAGTGCACGAGGTGTTGTCGTCGCGACAGGCATGCACACGCGCGTCGGCTCCATCGCTGCCCTGCTCAAGTCGAACTCCAACGGTTTGGCTGAGCTTGACGACACCAGCCGATGCAACAATCCCATCAAGAAATGGATCCGAAAGTATCAGCCGAAGCTTACTCCGCTCCAGGCGTCGCTGCACCGCCTTGGTATGCTGATGGCTTCTATCGCCATTGGCGTGTGTGCGATCGTGTTTGTCGTCGGATATGTCCGCGGAAACAAGGACCCGAAGCACCCTGAACGCCCCGTGTGGCTCAACATGATTATGGTGTCTGTATCGCTCGCGGTCAGCTCCGTACCAGAAGGTCTACCCATGGTCGTGACGATTTGCCTCTCGTCCGGAACCGTCAACATGGTGAAGAAGAATGTCCTCGTTCGCAAGTTGACGGCCGTCGAGACGCTCGGAGCCGCTTCCGTCATTTGCACCGACAAGACTGGCACGCTTACGGAAGGCAAGATGACGGCGGTCAAGATGTGGGCTGACTTTGAAGAGTACATGCTTACCGGCAAGGGCTTCACACCAGAGGGTGAGATTTTGCTTAACGGCGTCGATCAAGGTGTCGCCGGTGCCGACAACCACGTCATTCGCTCGACGCTTCTCGCCTCGGTCCTTTGCAGCAACACTTCACTAAAGGAAGTTGAGGTTGACGGCATGGTGTCGTGGCAGCCGTTCGGAAATTCTTCCGAGGCACCGCTCGTTGTCGCCGCCGCCAAGGCGGACATTTGGGGCGAGGTTGTCCACCTGCAGTACAAGCGCCTTGTTGAGTTGCCATTTTCTTCAATGCGCAAGATGATGATCACGGTCAACGAACTGCCACCGTCGCGTGAGTTTGGTTCGCTTCGTCTTGAAAAGTCTAGCTCCATGGTCGCGTGCGTCAAGGGTGCTCCGAACTACATTTTGAAGGGATGCACGCGCTACCTCAAGCGAGACGGAACGTTTGCAGAGCTGACGGCCGATCAGCATGCTGAGATTATGAGCGCCGTCGACCAGCTCTCGTCTCAGGCTCTGCGAGTGCTTGCTGTGGCGATCCGCCCGATGGACGCGCTTCCATTTCCCCATGACTGCGATGACCTCGACAAGAAGTTTGCGGGACTTGCGCACGACATGACGTTCCTTGGCCTCTTCGCCTCGATCGACCCCGAGCGTGATGGTGTTCGCGATGCCATCCAGGTGGCGCGTATGGCATCTATCCGCACAGTCATGATTACCGGCGACTACTTGAAGACGGCTGTGGCGATCGCCAAGAACATTGACTTGCTTGAAATTGGCGCCGACCCGGACTTTGAGGCGACGGACTGCGAACAGCTTCGTCCTGGCGGCCAGGGCTACCTTCCTGATCACGAGCTGGATGAGATTACATCCCGCACGCTTGTGTTTGCTCGCGCAAAGCCCGAGGACAAGATCGAGATCGTCAAGTCGCTTCAGCGCCAGGGATTGATCTCTTCGATGACTGGCGATGGCGTCAACGACGCACCGGCGCTCAAGGCAGCTGACATTGGCGTCGCAATGGGTATCTCCGGAACGGAGGTGGCAAAGGGTGCTTCGGACATGATCCTCACGGACGACAACTTCGTCAGCATTGTGGCTGCTGTCGAGCAAGGCCGAGTGATTTACGCC
The DNA here is from genome assembly GCA_023334415.1 of Phytopythium chamaehyphon. NCBI lineage: Eukaryota > Oomycota > Peronosporomycetes > Pythiales > Pythiaceae > Phytopythium > Phytopythium chamaehyphon. Next base: position 115,003 of record JAASGX010000005.1, on the reverse strand, counting down.
AACATCCAGAAGTTCGTGATGTTTTTCTTGTCGACCAACATTGGCGAGATTGTCATGATTTTCGCTACGATCGCTGCCGGGTGCCCGATTCCGATGGAGGCGCTGCAGATCCTGATGCTAAACATTTTCTCAGACGGTATGCCCGCAGTTGCGCTGAGTCTGGAAAAGGGTGATCCGAACATCATGGAGAACAAGCCTCGCCAGAAGACGCAGCCACTGATCCATGGACGCCTGTGGGGCCTCATCTCGTTCAACGCTCTGCTAATCGCTACGGGAGCGATGACGGCTTTCATGCTCGGTCTCTACTGGAACTTTGGCGTGATGCTGCAGAAGGACATCTTCAACGCTGGAGGTGGCTCGTCCGGCACCGACTACACGAGTGTGACTTGCAGTCGGTGGGAGGGTGTCAAGGGAGACTGGCGAATCTACGGTAACTGCAAGGCGCAGTACGACGACGGCTCCTACATCTTTGGCGAGATGCACGATGCCGACCATTATGAGAACTCAACCGTGTACTGCGAGGGTGGCGAGTACGAGTGCCTCTCCGACGGCCTCGCTCGCGCGCAGACGATGACGTTCGTGGCGCTCGCATTCATGGAGGTTCTCCGCGCCTACACGGTGCGCAGCTTCACCGAGTCGATGCTGCTGGAGATGTTCTCGAACAAGTACCTGAACTTGGCGTCGCTGCTGTCGGTCTGCCTCACGCTGCTGATCACGAACGTGCCCGCCGTGATGGACGACGTCTTCGGGTTCGCGTACATCTACTGGTGGCAGTGGCTCGCCTGCGTGGCCATCGGCGTTGTCGCCGCCTTCTTCAGCGAGATGTTCAAGATGCGTCTGCGCCACCGCGACCGCGAGCTCGCCCGCTGGAGCAACGTGCGCGAGGGGCTCGACGCCATCCTGCTCGAGATCCGCCACGTGCACCAGCGCCTCGACCGCATCGAGGGCTGAGCCACCGCCTCCACTGAGAGCGCGCGAGAGAGAGTAGTAGGTCGAGAGGGTTGCATGTCGGTTGTGTATCCAATCCCTCGAATATGAACCTGCTTCGATGCGTTGCAACCGAATCCTACGATGTTGTTGAAGATGTCTGCAACGTCAGAAACCGACTCACTAAATCCTAGCTTGATGATTGGCTGATGGAATTCGGTTGATATCCAATCAAAGTAGAGCTTCGTCCTCCTTTTTATCCAACCGCCGGTCTTCATCTGGTTGAACGATCCATTCCAAGCTCACTTTCCGATCTCCCCGACAAGCGCCAAGCGAGAAAGGACGGAGCAGCTACAACAAGCATGGCGCGCGTGTTCCGCTTCGCCATCGACCGCGGCGGCACATTCACTGACGTCTACGCCGAGCGCGACGTGCTGCGCGCCGACGGCAGCGTGGAGCGCGTCGAGCCGCGCGTCATCAAGCTGCTGTCGGAGGACCCGGCCAACTACCCGGACGCGCCTCGGTTCGTCACGTTCGAGCGGCGTCGAGGGGACTCCTGGCTTTGCGCTGACGCTTTAGTATGCGCGGCAGAGAGGGGATTCGGCGCGTGCTGGAGCTCATGACGGGCGAGCCGCACCCGAGGGACAGGCCGGTGGACACGGCGCGCATCCAGAGCATCCGCATGGGTGCGCCCGCGTGCTGGCTGCGAGCGGAGGGAGCTGAGCTCACGGCGGTGGTTTTGCTGCAGGCACGACGGTGGCCACGAACGCTCTGCTGGAGCGCCAGGGAGAACGCACGGTGCTGGTGACCACCAAGGGCTTCCGCGACCTGCTGTACATTGGCAACCAGTCGCGCCCCAAAATATTCGACCTTGAGATCCGCATGCCCGACGTGCGTTGTGAAGTCGAGTCGATCTCGGTTTTCCAGTGCTGATCTCTGTATGCCGACACAGATGCTGTACGAATCGGTCATTGAAGTGGACGAGCGCCTGCATATCCTGAGCGATAAGGAAGAACGTCTCGCGACGGACGTCAAGGGCGTAAGCGGAGACTTTATCCGCGTTGCCAAGCCTCTCGATGTTGAGGCGCTAAAGAGTCAACTTCAGGTGCGTTCAAACAGATATTCGCATTTTCCACGCCAACTAACGGAGCTTACGGTGTTCTTCGGCAACAGGCTGCAAAAGACAACGGCATCCAGAGCGTGGCCATTGTCCTACTGCACTCGTATACTTTCCCGAAGCACGAGTTAGATGCACTGAAGATTGCAGAGTCACTTGGCTTTGAGCAGATCTCACTTTCCTCGGAGGTCATGCCTATGATCAAGGCAGTGCCGCGCGGATTCACGACCTGTGCTGACGCGTATCTGACGCCTGTGATCAAGAAGTACGTCGCGTCGTTTTGCGCGGGCTTTGATGACAGTCTAGACAACGTCAAGATCAGCTTCATGCAGAGCGATGGTGGTCTTGCGCGGATGAAGCATTTCCACGGCCACCGAGCCATTCTTTCTGGGCCGGCCGGTGGTGTTGTGGGCTACGCTCGAACGACGCGTCCACCCAACTCGGATGATGCGTCATCTAACCCTCCTGTCATTGGTTTTGACATGGGAGGTACATCCACCGACGTTTCTCGCTTTGACGGCAAGTTTGAGCACGTACTTGAGAGTGTCACGGCAAACGTTCCTGTTCGTGCCCCTCAGCTGGACATCCAAACAGTTGCAGCCGGTGGTGGATCTCGCCTTTTTTACAAGAACAACATGTTTATCGTCGGCCCCGAGTCTGTGCGCGCTCACCCTGGTCCTGTGTGCTACCGCAAAAACGGATACCTCAGCGTCACCGATGCGAACCTCGTTACCGGACGTATCCTTCCTGAGTTCTTTCCCAAGATATTCGGACCGAACGAGGACGAGCCTCTTGATGTTGAAGGATCCCGGCGCGCATTTGCAGAGTTGACCGCAGAGATCAACGCGAGCATTGCTGAGTCGGACTCTCCGCCGTACTCTGTTGAAGAAGTTGCGTCTGGGTTCCTTCGCGTTGCCAATGAAGCGATGTGCCGCCCCATTCGTAATCTTACGCAAAACAAGGGCTACGATATTAGTACCCACATCTTGGCATGCTTCGGTGGCGCTGGCCCTCAGCATTCGTGTTCGATCGCAAAGGCTCTGGGCATGACGAGAGTGTACATCCATCGGTACAGTGGTATCCTTTCGGCTTATGGTCTTAGTGTTGCCGACAGCGTTGTCGACAAGCAGCGCCCGTCATCGTCGGAGTACTCGGCCGCAAACAAGGCCAGTCTCGTGACAGCGTTGACGCAACTGGCAGGTGAAGTGCAAGGCGAGCTGATCGGTGATGGCTTCAGCCTCGCAGACATTCAGCTGCAGTACTTCTTCAACATGCGCTACGAAGGCACGGATAATGCAGTCATGACCCGAGGACCTATTGGCGATAAGGGCTTCCCACTGGAGAGCAGCGCCACGGATTTGCTGGCTTTTGATTTTGAAGCATCGTTCGTGAAAAAGTACCAGCGTGAATTTGGTTTCGTGCTGCAGAATCGATCGATCATTGTGGATGATATTCGAGTGCGTGGCACGATCTCACCCGAGCTGTCGGACCCGACGACAACAGGTTCTGGAGGGGCAAGCAGCTCTTCTGTCGACAAGTGCGCTCCTCACTCGCATACGAAGTTCTACTTTGCAGAGGAGAAGACTTGGAAGAACATTCCAGTGTATCTGCACGAGGGGTTGCTTGAAAAGCGAGGTGCGAAGTATGCCGGTCCAGCAATTATTATGCAGGGCACGGCTACGGTTGTAGTGGAGCCGAGCTGGGAAGTTTTGGTGCTCGAGAGCGGCGACTTGTTCCTCGAATTTTTGGGCGAAAACCACTCATCACTGCTCAAGCAGACGACTGCAATTGTTGATCAATCACAGGTGCCTCTCGACACCATTCAGCTTTCAGTCTTTTCTCACCGCTTCATGGGTATCGCTGAGCAAATGGGTCGCACACTTGCTCGCACGTCCGTGTCGGTCAACATCAAGGAGCGCTTGGATTTCTCGTGCGCGCTTTTTGGTCCAGATGGTGGACTAGTTGCCAACGCACCTCATTTGCCTGTGCATCTTGGTGCCATGCAGCAAGCGGTCCGACATCAGCTCAAGTACTGGGGAGACAACCTTGTTGATGGAGACGTCCTTGTTTCGAACCACCCGCAGCTTGCTGGTGGCAGCCATCTTCCAGACATCACTGTCATCACACCAGTATTTGCAAAGACATCAAAGAAGATAGAGTTTTTCGTCGCAAGTCGTGGTCATCACGCCGATATCGGCGGAATTGCACCCGGTTCCATGCCACCACTCTCGAAGACACTTTCTGAGGAGGGGGCTGCCATCATTGCATTCAAGCTTGTCGACGGCAAAACTGGAGAGTTCAAGGAGCAGGAGATCACCGACATTTTGCTGCAAAAGGACATGGTGGATGACGCAGGCAAGCCTCGCATCGGAACGCGTAACCTGCGTGACAACCTGTCCGATCTCAAGGCTCAGGTCGCGGCCAACCAACGCGGCGTGGTCCTCATGAACGAGCTGTGTGCCGAATATTCGCTACCTGTCGTTCAAGCGTACATGACATACATCCAGCAGGCTGCAGAGCTTGCTGTGCGCAACATGCTGCACGAGTTTTCGCTCGCGCAACAGTTACCAGAAGCTGGGACCGTTTTCGCTGAAGACTTCATGGATGATGGTACCAAGATCGCGCTCCAAATCACGATTGACCGGCGCTCTGACTCCGCCGTGTTCGACTTTACTGGCACTGGACCCGAAGTGTTTGGTAATGTCAATACGCCACCAGCAGTGACGTATTCAGCGATCATCTACTGCTTGCGCTGCTTGCTCCCGGGCGAAGACCTTCCGCTGAACCAGGGCTGTCTCACTCCCATCGAGGTTATCTTCCCTAAAAACGGCAGTATCCTGAACCCCAGCGCGAACGCAGCAGTTGTCGGCGGTAATGTACTCACCAGCCAGCGCATCACTGATGTGATCCTTCGTGCGTTTAGTGCAAGTGCTGCGTCCCAAGGATGTATGAACAACCTTACGTTCGGTAGCGCGACTCTGGGTGGATATTACGAAACAATTGCGGGCGGAGCTGGTGCTGGGCCAAGCTGGCACGGGCGTAGTGGAATTCATACGCACATGACCAACACGCGCATCACGGACCCAGAGATTCTCGAGAAGCGCTACCCTGTCACTCTGCGTGCCTTCCATCTCCGCGAGAATTCTGGCGGGCTCGGAAAGTTTAACGGCGGCGACGGTGTTATCCGTGAGCTTGAGTTCCTGCAGCCGATGACGGTCAGCATTTTGTCAGAGCGCCGGGCGTTCCAGCCTTACGGTCTGGCCGGTGGCGAGCCCGGTGCGCGAGGCATGAACTTGCTGACGCGCGCCGATGGCCGCGTGCTGAATCTCGGCGGCAAGAACACGGTCGATGTGTTGCCGCACGAGGTGCTCGCCATTTACACGCCCGGTGGCGGCGGCTATGGGTCGGCTTGAAGCAGCCTAGAGGCCCTGCCCTGTAGGTGACTGGCAAATGTGTCTATTTGTCTTGGGGTCGTGTCTGCTCTACATCTAATTACTGTGTGCGCTGTCTTGCTCGGGCGCCTCGACGGGGCTCTTCTTCTTCTTCTTGCCCCGCGGCTTGTAGTTGACCAGGTACTCGTCCGCCTCGGCGTCGAAGGCCTCCTTGAAGCGGTCGTGGCGAGTCTGCACCGGCGCGTCGCCGTCGCCCTCCTGGCGGTGGTGGGAGTGCTTCTTCTCCGGCGCGAGCGCTGACGGGTGCAGGCAGTCGCGCGAGCCGTGGCCGACGCCGCCGCAGTTGGAGCAGATGACGGGCAGCAGGCAGTTGCGCGCGACGTGCCCGCGCTCGCCGCAGTTGCGGCACACGCGGTTGGCGTCCTGCTGGCGTCGCAGCAGCTGGTGGAACTTGCGCTCGCGCGCACGCAGCGCGTCCACGGCCTCCAGCTCGTGCTCGTAGTCGAGCGCGTCATCCGGCACGCTCAGGATGTGCTCGCGCACGCTGCGGCTGATGCGCGCGTTGCGCTGCATGCGCGCGCGCGACGGCCGCCGGAACCGCCGCACCGCCGCCGCGCGCGCGCGTGCCTCCTCCGGCCCCACCGCCTCCACCTCATTGTCGTCTCCTCCGTCCTCATCCAGCTGCTCCTCGTCCTGCTCCTCTTCGTCTCCATCTCCAGCGACTTCCTCGACACCTTCCAGCTCTCCGTCGCTGTCGCTGTCACTGTCGCTGCCATCACTGTCGCTGTCGCTGTCGCTGTCGCTGTCGCTGTCGCTGTCGCTGTCGTGACCGCCGCCCTGCTGCTGCCGCTCTTCGCCGTCGCCCGGCTGGCCCTCGAGCTCGCCCATCTGCGCGCGGAACTGCTGCGAGTGCTGCAGCAGCCGCTCGAACGCGTTCAGCTCCCCGTTGACGCGCGCGCCGTCGCCCGCTTCGCTCGAGAACGCGCAGTGCCGCGCCACACTCCGCGCCACCGACCCGCGCGCCACCGACGTCGAGGCGCTGGAGGCCGCGCGCCGCAGCGCCAGCCGCCGCGCCGCCAGCACCCGCAGCATCTCGCTCGCTCGCTCTCCAGGAATGCCAGCCAGTTGATGTTGCTGGGTGAGTTGCCCCCACTTTCAGCCAATAAAAAACGGCGAATAGGAACTATACACTTCCATTGGCCGAAAATAACAATATCCGTCGCGGTGGGGGCAAAACGCAAGCAACAAGCGCCAGCTGCAGGCCGCGACCGAGCAGCGCGACTTGAGGGCCTCCGCGCGCGACCTCAGCGCCGCAGCCGCGCCGAGCGCAGACAGCGAGAAAGGGCAGACGGGGGAGCGGCGACTGGCGGCGAAAGCGCTGGAATCGGCGCGGTTTTGGGCCCAGGAGACCCGCGAGAAGATCCAGAAGGCCATCTAGAAGACCCAGAAATGAGTCTGCTGGCGGCGCGCGTGCTGCCGACGGACGTCGAGATCCGCGACGTGTGGGCTGGAAACCTGGACGAGACCATGAAGACGATTCGCGAGACGGTGCAGCGCAACTGCTACGTGGCCATGGACACCGAGTACCCGGGCGTGGTGGCGCGCCCCATCGGGTCCTTCACGACGTCGACCGACTACCAGTACCAGACGCTGCGCTGCAACGTCGACCTTCTGCGCATCATCCAGCTCGGCGTCGCCTTCTTCAACGAGGACGGCACCTACATGAGCGACCTGCCTGTCTGGCAGTTCAACTTCAAGTTCTCGCTCAGCGAGGACATGTACGCGCAGGACTCGATTGAGGTGCTCAAGCAGGCCGGCATCGACTTCGCCAAGCACGAGGAGATGGGCATCGAGGTCGCGCGCTTCGGAGAGCTGCTCGTGCCCTCGGGCCTCGTGCTCGGAGACAACATCAAGTGGGTCTCGTTCCACGGCTCCTCCGATTTTGGCTACTTGCTCAAGGTGCTCACGTGCGCGCCGCTGCCGGCCGAGGAGGAGACATTCTTCGACCTTTTGCACACGTACTTCCCGTACACGTACGACCTCAAGCACGTGGCCATGGACTTTGACAAAATGGGCGGCCTCAGCCGACTCGCCGAGGACCTCCAGGTGGAGCGGATAGGCACCATGCACCAGGCTGGCTCGGATGCACTGCTCACGGCCGCCACTTTTTTCAAGATGGTCGAGGTGTTCTTCGACGGCAAGGTCGATAATGCCGCCAAGTACTCTGGTCATCTATACGGGCTCGGCACCAACAACGGATCCAGCTACGTGGGATGAACCACACCGCACTAACGCATAACTAGGATCATTACAGAGCGCAACAGGAGCGAGAGAGAGGTCGCAAAGAGGACGATACGATACCAAGAACGAAATCAAACAAAGCCTGATCTGTGCAATGGCGGGGTTTGAGTTTAGTGTGCGATGAACCTTTCGGCCCCTTATGAGTTTCCGCAAGCGCATTGCCGCGCTTGCCAACTCGTAGGCCTGTAACGCCAGTAGTCTGACAGGTCTCCTCGACGAAGGGTTCGCCGATTAATGTTGATGCGGTGGGGCTCGTTGGAGCCTCGCTTCTTCTTCCTCGCCTTCTTCTCGGTGCCGGACTCGGGCACGATCTCGCCGATTCCGGGGATACAGTTTGCTTCTTCGTCAGAGTCCGGCACGACCTCACTGATGCCGCTGATAATCCTGCGCCTCTTCCGGCGCGGGCCGCCACGCGCCATGGGCCCTCGCAGTGCGAACCAGCGAGCGAGAAGGAAGATTGGAGAATGAGCCGTTGGCTAGATCTTGGTCTTCGAGACCACAGGGACGTTGCCAGAAGTCGCCACAGTTTGCCCGTTGTTAATGCTACTGAGGCGTTAGTCCTTCAGATATACATAAAATGTGGTGCAGGATGGGTGTAATGGTAGATCGATCCATTCGTTTCGCGTCCAGTTCATTGCCCTGGCCAAACTCAGTAAACACCCGAACCTTTCGGCCTCGCGACTTGTCAGAGAGTGGAGCCTCTCACGCTCGCCTATTAGTGCTTCTGACCAGTAGAAACGAACCCACTGCAAAAATAAGTGTCCGAGACTTACATCTACGAGCTTGTCTTTGTGTTGGCGACGGTTACTCGAATGGCGCGATGGCTGCAGTTCTGGACGTATGTCTTACAGTTAGGATCTGAGTGCTTAGCTATGGAAGTGGGCCGGTGGCCAACTTCATTTGAGAATCGACAACATCTCGGCTATGACGTGTTCGGGGCCACTAAATACCCTGACTTACTCGTGCGGTGGGGTATGTGACGACTACAGCCCGTGTGTTGTGTACGATTCCTCAGACTCGAGCTGCTCCGACTGCGTTGAAGACTCCAGTGGCGATTGCCAATACCACTGCTTTCCATTCATGGGTGGCAACCCGTACTGGGCCTTTTTGGTCGAGTTCGGATCGTACGAGAGTGATCAAGAAATAGCCGCCCGCGCATCGGATAGCACCTTCGATAATCAAGTAGCGGGTCTGGAAGACGACGCCGTTGATTATTGGCACTATAGTAATGACGAACTGACCAGCATTTCTGACCTCGATATCCCGCCCGTCGTCGAAATTGTGTGAGTAGAGGTGGATTACATTGTGGTGCTTTCGTGAGCCCTAAGCCAACCGTCTCTCACAACCGTAGGATCATCGCTGGGGGTTCATCCACCAATGCATCTGACTACATCCGTGGCAAAGTCGCTGATGTGTCGTTCGGCACGGACCTCGTGAGCTCGTATCCATACGTCACGGAAGTTGGGCTAATGAGTCTTAACCTCGAAGACCAAGAGGACAACATCGCTTCTCTGATTGCACCGAACGTCAAGTATTTGCGACTGAGCAACGATTTGCTGGATTCGATTCCGACGGGACTGAGCGATTTCACCGAGCTTCGCACACTGTATGAGTGCACTTGGCCCTTGAGGATATCATGACAGATCTAACGGCAACGGTGTTCTTTGTAATAGGTGGCTCGACACCAACTATATCACGCAAGTCACAAGTTCCGATGGGATTGGCAGCATTGTTGCACTGTACGCATCATGAACCTGTTTTGGTTGGGACTTTGGTGCTCACCAATTATTGCTAATGCCAGCAACTTGACGCGCAACGGACTCACATCATTTGAAGGCATCTTCCCGAATTTGGAATGGCTGTAAGTTTACTTGGACAATGTGAAGTATTATCTTGTGTTGTGCTTCACAATCTGACGCTTCTACTTGTGTTTTTCGAATAGCGATCTGTCGTACAACAGCTTGGATTCGTTCCCTCCCAGTATTTTTGAGCACACCAGTCTCAACAACCTGTACGTGGATTTACTAAGCAACGCCTTGCACTTTGTGGACATCTCACTTCAATTGTTTGCAATAGCAATATGACCGGTAATACTTTCTCTTCAGCCACGTTCACAGCAGAAGAGTCGGTATTCCTACAGAGCATCAGCATTCTGACTTTGTTCCAGTCGGATTTCTCCGAGCCATTGACCTGCAGCTCCGACGAAACTATCGTCATAAGCGCAGACTTGAGTGTTTGTGTCACAAGTGCCTCGAATTTCCAATCCCCGTCAGGATCATCGACAGATTCATCAACCTCATCTTCCTTTTCCAGTTCGGGCTCGAGTTCGAAGGCTCCGGCTCCGTCTCCTTCGTCTTCGTCATCCTTATCGTCGCCACCAATTGCTCTTATGATTGGCTGCATAGTTGGTGCAATTGTGGTTTTGATTTTGTTGGCTGTACTGGTATGTTGCTTGTGCCGACGCAAGCGCCAAAACCAAGAAGAAACTAGCCCAGTAGGCTTCAACGCGTGCAATGAAGGCCACTACCACAACACGTCGCCCAGAGCCAATCACTTTAACGACAGGGGCTTATTACAGAAACCATCAGAGGAGATGCCACAGCGATTTCATCAGCAATCTGTGTTTGCTGAGAGCAGACAGTATGGAATGGAAAATACTATCCTGAAGTCGGTGGCCGTGAATCAAATCGCTCATCGAGCACAGATACGACTACAATAACAGCGGGATCCTCGTTGCATAGATCTTCGAAAAGAAGCAACCGAGCGGGAGGCGAAAACCCCGCAGCTGTAGCGAAGCAGTGGCATTTGATTGAAACCAGCAACCCAGCACTCAAAATGCTTGACGAAAAGTGTGTCAACGATGTTCGGAAGATTGGTAGCGGCGGATTCTGTGATGTCTGGCTTGTAAGCTACAAAGACATGGGTATGTTCGCAGCCAAGCGTCTCAAGCCCGGGTGTTCAAAGCCTATTGACCAGCAAGCATTTGTTGCCGAACTGATACTCGTGTCGTCGATCTCGCACCCGAATATTGTGCGCTTCTTGGGCGCGGCAGCTGTTCCATCTCGCCCGGGGGAACTTCAGGGTTTGTTCGAATACGCTACACGAGGAGACCTTCGTGATTACCTCGCTCAAACCGCTTCACAAAAATCGTCTTGGACCCATGAAAAGCTTCAGATTGCCATGGATGTTGCAGCCGCGCTGACGTACGTCCATGGATTGTCACCTCCCCTTGTGCATCGCGATCTCAAGTCTCGGAATGTAGTGCTGAGCAATCACCTGCGCGCCAAGCTCACTGATTTCGGCGTTGCCCGAGCGCAATCCATCAACAACACCATGACGGCGTGTGTCGGCACTGGTCGGTGGCTCGCTCCCGAGGTCATCAACGGCAGTGGTGACTACGACCAGCTCGCAGACATGTACTCTTTCGGCGTGCTGCTCTACGAACTTGACTCACACGAGATCCCGTACCTCAACGTAACAACTCGAGATGGACGGCCGATGCTGGACGTCGCGATACTGCACCAAGTTGCTCTGGGCACGTTACGCCCTAAGTTGAGTTCGCATTCTCCACGCGAAATGTCCGCGCTCGCGGACAGGTGTTTGTCTTTTGCCAGGAAGCAACGGCCTACTGCCGAAGAAGTGTTCGAGGTGTTGACAGAGATCGAGAGCAATATGTTTTCCTACGTTGTCTAGAAGGCTTGACATTCTAGGTGGTGTCGGGATATCGAAGGCAATTTGTGTATGAAGTTGTAGACAGGGACACAATGTTCATTAGTGGCGCCAAATCACCTCAATTCACACTTCATACATGTCGAAAGTCCTTGATATTCGAGGCTCAGACAAAGAGCTCCATCAACAGAGGTATTGAGAGATGGCTGTGAATGACAACACTTGCTACTTTCCTTGCCAGGCAAGCCGCACATACAGTACGTGGCAACATCGATTTGGTCTCAAGACTAATGCCGTGCGTTGCCCGGGAAGCTCTGAATATTTATCGTTCTAGTCTGTCAACAAGAGTACACGGCTTCAGGAAGTAGCAATATGCCAAATTGATGCATGTGGCTCACCTTCAAGCTCACCCTCCATGACGTTGCAACAGTTTGGCGGCAAGCCAAATCAGGCGCCGAGCCCGTAGAAGTCTGTAGCGTCGATTTTCTGTCAAATTGATGAGCCGTGTCAACTATGGCAGAACTCTCACATCGGTACTTTTGCACGGAATTATGGTTGGGCTCCTCATGTTAGAGCGACTCTTTTGATGCTCGGCACGAATTGTTTGGCATTCCGCTTTCACTTTGTCAACTACTCAATGTTCGCCGTCCGCTTCGCGTGTGGTTTTTACTGTTTTGTAGTTAATTAGTTTGGAAGTTACCGCCACATCAACGACACAACACGACCATCAGCAGCACTGCCATCACATCTCCACTATCACCACCACCTCCTTGACTACCACCTCTCCCGCCAAAATCACCACCACCACCACCACCACCGCTTCCATCACAGCATTACTATCACCGCCTCCACGGTCATCACCAACAACAACGCCAAACCTCGACCTCCTCCATTACCACCTCCAACACCACCGCCGACGCATCCCCGCTATCACCACCAACAGTACTGCCAATGGAACTGCCACTACCTCTTCCCTCACTGCACCACCACCACCGCCCCCAACACTGCACCAACAACGACAATATCATCGCACTCAAAGATCATTGCCACTGCAACCACCACAACCACCTCCTCTACTACCATCACCATCACCACGAAAACGCCACCACCAATACCAACAGAAACACCACTGCCACTCTTACCACTACTTCCGCTTCCACTACCACTACCAACTTGGATGCGTTTGCTGCACTTGGCATGCTATTTAACTTTGTCAATGACTTGTCTTCGTGGATTGACATTCCACCAAGATTTCGTTCATGTTGGTACATGTTGGACGAATGTTACATGAATGTTGTTCTTGACCGACTGGGGCAACATTCACCATTTCGAATCACGCTATCATCGATTGCGACACAACAATGTATAATTAAGTAATAAACTCAATAAAAAGGTGAATTCTCAATAAGGTTTTATTCGATTTGAATAGATTTCAGACGCTTTCGGATCACCCCCTAAACTCTGAAATATAAATAATCAGAGAATTGGGTAGGTACAATCGTATTATTTTAGTGAAACTGAAGCTTTGACTGGCTTGTTTCTGACTCTCAGGCGTGTCAAACTGCCCACCTGCTGCAACCGAGACAGGTCGGCGTCTGCTCTAAAACAGAAGAGCGTGGAAGATCTCCACCGATCGACAGAGTTCCCCAGTACTCCACTGGCGTTACACCAGTACAGTAGCGGGCGAGTAGCGAGGCGAAGCGTGAGCGCGCCGAGATAAATGAAGATGATGATGTTTTAATGATGTTCATGGTTTCTACTGTGGAACAGTGTGGTGTGGAGTGTGCCGACGTGTTTGGAAACGTACTTCGAAGTACACAGTGGGCTCCTGGGCTAATGTGGAGGGAAGCCTGAGATAAGACACCGAGGACTGAGTGAGCAGCTCCGACTGGCATAGAGCCAAGCTGCCTCAGCTGCTATATCAACCTCGATCAATCTCGATCATATCGTATTGCTGTGTGAGACTGTGGTCGACATGACTTGACCGGGTTTTCTGGCACTCCCGACTGCTGTTTTCTCGATTGTAGCCGCTTTTTGAGGAGATTTGTGGACTGCGACGCTCGAATGTAGTGCGAGCACAGCGCATGCACACCCGCCTGCACCAACACAGCTTTGCCGACGTGACGCGACACGATACAACGCGGCAACGTGGTGAGCGCCGACGAGCGGAAGCTTGACGTAAAGATCGCCAATGTAGAGAAATTGCGCTCGGGTAAACAGATGAAAATGATATGAGCCATGAGCCTTGTCAACACGACAATGCGAGCTCAACGTCCTGGTGGCGATGCAGAAGCCTATATGGTTGATGTAAAGAGCTCTGCGCGAATGCAAACGAAGGCGAGTTGGCGAGAGCGCCAAGCTCTAATGCACTGCAGAGAACTGGCAAACCCGAACTGTGCAGTCAGCTCCGAGTTGTGATTGACAAGAGTGGGAGATGGAGCCTCCAGTACTCGCTCGTTCTCTTCGCGTAGCACGCGCTCGCGATTCAGTGAAATCGGAGTGATATCGGTTGCTAGAGGGCTGCTGCATACAAGTCGCCGTCGTCCCGGTTTGCTCTGCCCTTCGAGTATCGCCAATCGCAGGCTCCGATGGACATCAAACGGAGAGGGCGAGCCATGGGATACGTCAAGAGCTGCCAGAACGCGGGCAAAAAGATCACTTTTACCCGGGATGACCGGACTTTACCCCCTGAATCTCGTTTGTGGCTCGCCGACTGCCAGTATAGGCATCGTCGCCTGGCGCGCGTCAGTCAGCGGAGCCGCTCGATACTGGCGGTTTGTATGCTTCTCGGTCTGCATGGGCAGTTTACCAACTGGCGGAAATCACATCCTGGTTGACAGTAGCACGCGTCTGGCGCTGCACCGTACACTGTTGCGATTGCGGCTCCAGCTTCCCGAGGCAGTCGCACCGGCCGTGCTTGGCGGATCCAAACCTAATGCAGCAGGCTTGGCAGGCGGGCCTTTTACGGTGGCACGTGCGCCAGTCGCTCCTGTGTCTTGCCCTGCAACTGTACTATCACAGCATTCGATTCTCGCTTGGGCTTGCCGATCACTTCCGCTTTTGCGTCGTTGGAGCTCTTTCTCGACCTCTTCGCCCTACAGGAACCACAGCGAGCATGCTTTCGGTCGCCAAGATTGCGTTCAGCCTGGCCGCTGCGACCTTCGGTATGGTCTCGGCCGATACTTACATGGCCACGACCTACAGCCCGATGCACTCGTACGCGTATCCGCTCAACAGCGACGACACGTACAACCAGACAGCGCTGCTCGAGTCCATGGACGCCGACATGGCGCTCATTTCGAAGCACTTCGCGTACGCACGCACGTACTACTCGCAGTACTACGGCAACGGCATCGCTGAGTACGCCGCCAAGAATGGCGTCAAGCTCTACCTTGGTGTCTACATGACGACCGAGGACTGGCAGGCGACCGAAATCTCCAACGCCATCGCCGCAGTTCAGAACTACCCGGACGCGATCGAAGCGATCCTGGTTGGCAACGAGAACCTTTACCAGGGATTCTCCTCTGACAGCATCCTTTCCATCGTCAGCGAGATCAAGGAGGGCCTTGGAGACGCCGCCTCGAGCGTTAAGTTTGGCACGGTGCAGCGCATCACCGAGTACCTTGACTCCAGCTACGACACACAGACCGCAGCACTGGCCGCCGGCCTCGACATCCTCGGTGTCAACATTTACCCGTTCTTCTCGGACAGCTATGACTCGAGCGACCCGACGGCCCTGCTCCAGGAGCAGTGGGACGAGATGGCGGCCAAGTTCTCGGTGGACCAGATGCTGCTGACCGAGACGGGCTACGCTACCGCTGGTGCGGCCCCCACCGAGGCGACGTCCGTGACGCCGTCGCTCGAGAACTCGGTCACGTACTTTGAGGCCGTGGCCAACTGGGCTCCGACGGACGCCGAGACCTCGCTCAAGTTTTGGTTCGACTTCTTTGACCGCCGCCCGGACGACACCACCATGTCCGAGGAGTGCGAGCTGCACTTTGGCATCTACGACTACGCCCGCGAGCTCAAGAGCTGCGAGTACCTCGAGGCTCTTGGTGAGACCAGCTGCAGCTCGACGACCGGCTCGTCGACGACTACCGCCTCGACGGACAGCACGACGCTGACCACGACCTCGACCGACGCCACAACTTCCACGACCACGACAGACTCGCCCACCGTGACCACGGCGACGCCTTCATCCACCACTGCGACACCCTCGTCGACCACGGCTGCTACCACGACGACCACCACGACCGCTACCACCACTGCCTCGACCACTGCCTCCGCGTCGACCGAGAGCTCGACGGAGAGCTCGACGGCCGCCGACGCCGATGCGACAGCCACTGCTACGTCCACCACGAGCTCGGCGTCGACGTCCTCCTTCACGGAGGAGGCCACGGCCACGGCTTCCTACTGCTAATCACAGCACGTACATCATTCATCCTATGTGAAGTCAAATGCACCAAAGCTCACTTCAACATGGTCGTTTTCGTTGTTTCTCCATATTCAGTCATCTATCTTTGTAGTAATTCGAAGTAACTCCACTCACTTACGTAATAATTCCCCTGCAGATTCCTCGCTGCTCACTTTTCATTTAGCTCACTGCCATGAACGTGCTGACAGCCCTCGACCTTAGCGCGGACGGCGCGCCGCTGCTGCGCTCGGGCAGCGCGGCCGACGAGGAGTTCCTGCTCAAGGCGTTCGCCGGAGTGATGGTCGAGCTCAGCGGCGTGGAGCTGGCTGCGGACGCCTCGCTGCCGTCCACGGCGGCGCCGGGCCAGCTCTTCGTCACCACTCGGTGGGCTTGGCTTTTCTTGCATGAAGAGCTGGAAACCTGGGGCTAATGGGGCCGCAAACGGCAGGCGAGTGGTGTGGGTCGGCGACAGAGCGGCGCCGCGCGTCGGGCTCGGCTGGGAGACGGCCAGCATTACGCTGCACGCCATCTCGAGGGACCCGGCGGCCTACCCGCGGCCGTGTCTGTACTGCCAGTTCGACACGGACGACCTGGCCGAGGTGCGCTTCGTGCCGACGGACGACAAGCAGCGTAGGTGGACGGAAGGCAGCTGGTCCGAGCCGCTCGAGGAGGCTGACGGAGTGTGCTCGCCAACAGTGCAGGAGGTCTTCGACGCGTTCTCCAAGTCGGCCGAGATGAACCCGGACGAGGAGGACGAGGACGAGGCAGGTGACGGCTGGATCTACGACGAAGAGGAGGTCGCCAACGGCGCGCGCGAGGCGCAGATCGCCGCGCATCTCGACTCGGTGCTGCACATCTCTCCAGCTCTGCAGCAATCTGCGGCTGGGCCGACCGAGTCGGGGCAGTTCGACGACGCTGACGAAGACGACGAGCTGCTGTAGCGATGCAAGAGCGACAAACCAGCAGTCAAACCGTAGGAAAACGTAGGTTAGGTGGCAAGAGCACACCGGTGAGAGTTGGCTCAACATGTATTGCGCGTGCTCTCTCACTTTATCATTCGCGGCCGCGCTGATGTAGTGTCCGAGATATCGTCAGCGACAGTCTGCTGTGAGGCTGCGACTGCTTGATGATCCGCTTCAAATCTTGTGGATCATGTTCTCCTTGTTGACTAAATGGCATGTCGTCTCGACGAGACGCAGGAGCTGTGTGATGTCGGCTGTGGGAGCAATACGAGGTCAGACATTTGCATTATCCCGCTCGACCTTGCAGAACGCTTGCTGGCACGTACCAGACCAGTTCGACAGCTGCTCTTCAGGCGAGAGCGGTCGGTGGAACGAGATAATCTTTGCCGGACGGTCAATCTTGGCGAAAATGGAGCCGTCGCTCACAAGTGTCGAGATGCTCTGCTCCGTCAGCTGCACAATCCCAACCATGGTTGTTGTTAGTATAAACGAACACCAACTAATCCTGTGATCGCCAAAGCTTACGTCTTCCGAGAGACCAATCATGTTGGCCAGGTGAGGCATGCGGATGCGCTCGTAGTGCTCGGCAACGACGCGAATGTTGTGCTCGATCACGCGCGAGCGTAGCGCCGTGGTCCACTCGGCTCCGCGCTCGGCGTGGTTGAAAATCGGATGCTTCTTGAGCAGCGCGTCCTGCGCCAGCGGGAACCCGATGATTTCCTTGGTCGTGAACTTGGTGAGCAGGTCCTCGAAGTCCGGGAGCTTCTCGACGAGCTTTTCGGCCGCGAGCTTGTGCAGCAGGTCGCTCTGCAGGTTCGAGTAGGACGATAGGATAACGAAGATGGTGGCGTGCTGCAGCGCCTTGGTCCACATCTCCTCGCTGGCCTTGACCATGTCGGTGTTGAAGATGGCCATCCAGTGTCGGCAGAGCTCGAGCGTGTTGTTCTCGTGCGTGTCGTACTCGATCATGAGGTGGTAGAACTTGAGCTTGCACTCCTGGAAGTCCTTCTCCTCGAGCGTGCGGCGCAGGATCTTCTTGGCGAGGATGTTGGCGCGCACAAAGTCCTTCTTGGCGAGCGTGAGGCGCACCTGCTCGAGGATGTATTCGGTCTTCTCTAGCTTGGTCATGGCTCCGTAGGTCTCGACGTGCACTTCCTGCAGGATGGTGGCGGCCTCGTCGATCTCCCCGCGCGCCTCCTTCATGCGCGAGAGCATCTGCGTGAGCGTGGCGCGCTCCTTCTCGAGAAAGATCTTGCCCTCGGCCACGGCTCGCAGCGCGTTGATGAGGTCCATCTTGACGGCCTCGGAGGGCGTCTCCGGTAGCAGCTCCATGGCCTTCTGCACGACGACGGCGATGGCGCCCGACTTTTGCGCGCGGCGCTTGGCCAGCAGCGCCACGTGGTCCCTGAGCAGCTCCCAGCGCTTGTACTGCGCGCACAGCTGCAGCACGGCGGCCACCGCGAGCTTGAGCGTCGCCACGTCGTTCGCCAGCCGCGCCTGCTTCTCCAGCGCCAGCAGCAGCTCGCAGCCCGCCTCCACGTTCCCGCTGGCCGCCACCGCCTGCGCCTGCGGCAGCGCCAGCGCCAGCTCGCCCGACACGTCCGCCTTCTTGCCGATCTCCTCCGCCGCGCTCATGGTCGTCGGCCCCAGGAAATCTTTTGCCTGGAAGCGCCCGCGGGGGAGCTTTCGCGATTTTACGAGATCTGACCGCTCCGGAACAGCTTGGGTTTAGTAGGAATCGTTAACCTTCCCAACCGACTATCATGCTGCTGCGCGACCTTTGTTACGGCATATACGATACCAAAGGCAAGTTGAAGTGGTTCAATCGGAACACTCGAACGCAAATGCTCAGTCTTGTGGTGGGCTCAGGACCAGCGTCGCCTGACGGGATCAGTACCGCCGACAAAGACGCGAGACCAGTGGCGGGTGAGGCTGTCGCCATGGGCGGCGACTCGCCACTGAGCAACGCTCACCGCCAACGACGTCTTTCGGATCATCTTGCACATACTGGAGCACGACAGCCTCATGAGCCTGTCGCTGCCAGACGCACGAGTGAACTTTTGACAGCTCTTCCACGTCTGTAAGCGACGTTGAAGCTGCCAGAGAGCTGGGATCACGCCGGATATGGCAGTTCAAGACGCCAGTGGTCGTCATCACGGATCATTCAGGAACTTCGACGCTCGAAGAAGCGCAACAAGTCGCTTCGAGATCTTGCGATTCTGAAGAAGCATGACGCGTCCTGCGAACAAGCAGGTCACCAACGTGGCAAGATGAAGGAGGAGGCACGGCCACCAGTGCAAGAGCATGCAGGTGTAGGAACACGTAAAACTCGACGTTCATGTATCTATCACTTACTTTGACTACGCTTTTCCTCGAAGACGCAACACGATCAAAATTTGCCACTTACTTATGCCCTCGCTCGAGTTCTGCCCTCTAGCACAAAACTGCCCCGGTCGTGGGCGCACTGCTATCGAGGCGACTCAAGCGGACGCGATGGCTTACTTACTGTGGATTTGCTTGACTCTGCCTTTCGTTTCTTTGCTCGAGGTTGGCGACCGACTGCTGTCGCCGGCACCCGTCACTCGGGTTGCCGGTGCTCCTCGAGCGGTGGGGACTCGCTCCCGTCCGAAAACGAGTCGAACCTCCGTTTCCGAGCCTTGCCGGGCGTGGACGGGTCACTGCGGGGCGTCGACAACTTCAGCTTGCGGCTTCTTAAATAGGTGAGCGCGTTCCGCAGCTGGATCTTGGTCGGCATGAGGTCGTCGCCGAACTCGCCGGCGTCGTGGAGCGCCGTCAGCTCCTTGTAAATAACCATTGGCTTGACCTCCGGGTTCTCTTGGAGCATCTGCACAATGTACACCTTCATGTCGTCCGTGACGCTGGACTGCACGGGCTCGGCCGAGTCGTGCTCGTCGCTCAGGTGCTGGTACGCCTGGCAGATGATGCCCGAGAACGTGAGCTGGCACGTCGACATGCGCACCTGCACGGGGCATGCGCTCGGCTTGGAGCCGTCCTCCGTCTTGGGGTGGCACAGAGCCGAGGTGCACTTGGTCCACTGCACCTTCATCTTGTGCTCGGTGTTGGCGACGCCCAGGCCGAGGTTCTCGTGGTTCATGGTGCAGTTGACGAGGTGGGTGTTGATGATGGCGTTGCGCTTGAGCGACCGCCGGAAGTCGTTCATCTCGGCCTCGCTCTTGGTCTCTCCGATGACGTACCATCCTCCGTCGTCGGGGTTGTGGAGCAGGCGGCGGATGTCCATGGCTGCTGTGCTGTCGATTCTAAAGTGGTAGTCGGCCGACGCAAAAGTCCTGCGGATCCCGTGGCGGGTTGCTGCCGCTTGGCGATCGATCCGCGGAGATCAGGGGCAGTGGCCAGAAAGTTGGGGGATCGGATCTCTCTCACGCCGAGACGCGGGCGAGGAGGGCGAGGGTGGAAGGAACGGGCGGCTGTCGCGAGCTGCCTGTCCGGGTGGCTGCTACGCTGGACGCGGGCTCCGCTGGAGAGCGCTGGCCTTCAGGCTTTGTCGAAGAATTTTGAACTGAGCTGGCCCACGCCGCCAGTCGGCGCCGCTGCCATTCGCAATCCCCCGGTCACATCAGCCGGCCTGGCGCTGCAAGGCCGGCGGGTTTGTAACTCTCGAGAACAGTCGCTCCACCGAAGTCATGTACACAGGTACGCTGCACCATAGACGACGGCATGTGCAGCGCGGAGATGGTGACCGCGAGCAGCTCTCCTGATCCCTTCGCTCGTTGCGCGGCTGAATCGCGACTATGCACGCCGTTACCAGCGTAGGATGTGCGTGCCGACGTAGAGCGAGCGTGAACGAAACCGGACCGGAGCTCCTCAAAGCGACACCGCTTGGCGCGCACAGCAGGCGGCGACAGCCGAGCAAAGACGCGTCCGGACTCCAGGGGGGAACAAACAACTCACGACGGACGTACATGTAACTTACTTGACGCCCCTGCACTGCGGCGGTGCATGGGATGTGCGAGCACCGCCACATTGGACGCCAGTGGGACGCCTGCCGAGTGAGTAGCGTCCGGCGGGGGACAGTCCACGAGCGCAGTGGCACGCCGCCGTCGAGCACTGCAACATCGCAGAGCTCTCTCCACAGCGCCACGCAGGCCGTGCAACGGTGCACGCGAACTCACGCCAACGCCACTGCTGCAGTTCGTGAGTCTCGGCAGCCGCGAAAGAAACGGGTCCTCCGCGCTAAACTGCAGTCAGCAGCAAGTGGCCACCGCTGAATGCCAGCTTCTAATGTTCGTTGGCCCTCAGAGAGCAGATGAACTCGACAGCAATGCCAAGCACTCCCTTCAGCGTTGATGAACTTCTTGATGCACCTTGCAGACATGAATTGCTTTCTTCAACGTCTGCGTGCGTCCGGGTGGTTGAGCTGACGCGGCACGAGCATCTCCACAACGCGATGGTCATCGTCGCCGAGACAATTGGCGGATCGACCGCCCTGGTAAGTAACAGCCCATGCTCCATCTCTTTCCGCTCCGACTGGTGGACCAGCAGCCGCCGGTGTGCTTTGCACCGCACGACTCACTCGAGCACTGTAGTACACTCGACACTGGATGAGCACGACTGCGAGCGAGCAGGGACATCAGCGCGGTGATCCGCAATGCTAACCAGCACGCTTACTTCACACATACGGAGGAATGCCTCGTCGTCCTCATCGAAAACCGTGCCTGCACTGTTTGTACGGCGCGCTGCACGGTCCAAGCAACGCCGCAATCGCTGGATCTCAGCACCTCAGCTCCCGAGTCCGCTCTGTGACGAGCGCACGACTCCGGCTGTCTGGCGGGCTGTCATCGAAGCGGGTCTATGCCCATCCAGCAGGCGTTCCTGCAAGTCGGCATCAACAGGCCGCATGACATGGACGCGGTCTCCGCCTTGTCCCCGTCACGAAAGCCTTCTCGAATTCGAGCTGTCAGCCCAGCCGTCGATCCGGAGCTCATTCGGTGACAGCTCATCGCTGGATTCTCTCGTCATGTCAAACCGCGCTTTCCCAGCTGGCAATCTACTGTATGACTGTATGCGGCGATTACTTTGCCGACACCCGCCACTTTGATCATCAGCATGCAAAACTAGCAAGCATCGCATCGGCATTTGTCCATGGCACCAGAAATTCGCTCGATGGCTCGCTTTGTCTCTTTCTCGATGGTCTGAAGCTCAGCGAGAAGCAAACGTGTTGCCCTGGCAACTCGTTGAAAGGTGTAGAAGCACATGCGGCGACTTGTGGCCGGGAGGGCGGGCAGTGCAGTGAGTAATTGCAGGGACGATCTCGCCGTATCGTTATCGGGTTTCACAGCATTCGCATCTGCATCACCGCCAGCAACGCCCTCGATGCGGTCGGCGCGGTTAGCTAACATCACGCGAGGCTACGCACTTCAACAAGTCCCACTGGTCCTTGTTGCATCGCCGATACCGGCGATTGTGTACACCGCGTGCAATTTGTGGAGAAGACGCAAGCAAATCGAGCAAACTCCTGCGTAGCGTCAACATCATCATGGTGCCCACTGATGCCGGATGGACTGTTACAGAGATCCGAGTTGGGCTGGCCATTCCAACGGCGTCTGCTTCGAGAGGACAACCCCCACCATGCATTCAATGCAGCATGCGCACTCTCTCACGCACAGGCGTCATGAGTCATGACATGACCGGCATCCCATTACAGAGTTTCACTCATCCTGTCGCCCGGCGGGGCATGTGAAACGGACACCAAACGCCAGCGGACTCATCTCGGCTCCGTTAGAAATGCCGACAGCCTGCTGATCGTCAAGATGTGCCCTGTGACATCGCATTGCGTAATGAGCCGTGGCGGACCAACCGCCCCGGTTATGAGCTGCAAAATGAGCTCGTGAACTCTTCAATCGACAGCGTCTCCACCGAATGCCCGCTGTACGCCACGCTGACCAGGTCTCTGCAATGCCGCGGGAAGCTCGCGTTCGACTAGTCCAGCACTCCTTGGGGATCATCGAGATTGTCTTCACGCCAGCAGCCTCCGATTGGGATGTGTTGTGGCACATCTCGAGAAGAGGAGCTAACCGTGTTGCTGTGCGCTTCAACGTTACTTGAGATGTTCATCAACGAGAGATCGCAAATGTTGCACACACCGGCGCAAGTCGGAGACATCGCAAGTTGCCGCTCAGGCAAGGGCGGCGAAAAGCACGGTTTAGTCTGCAGAGGTCGGCGCCGACTCGTTGCATCGCCAAGCCTCAACATTTCAGGATTGTGCCCGTCTCGAGCACGTTGTGCCATGCTCGTGCAAAGTCGTTTGGCGGAAGCGTTAGGCATCGTCGTCGTGCACTCAGACACTCAGAAGACTGCGGTCGTCAACAACATTACTTTGTTTGCTTACCACATGTCGGTGCCGTAAAGCTCGCTGTGCAACGCACTACAGTAGTAATGTAAATCACTGCTCCACGGCCGTGTCGTCGCGGTTCAAGTACTGCAGCATCGAGTCTTCGTAAACCTTGACGTCCTCGAAGCCCACAATCACCTCCAGCACAAATGCCGCATGCGCCGCGCGGATACCACGTTGGCAGTACGTGATGACGGGCTTCTTCTTGTCGAGACCGAGCGATCCGACGAGCACTTCCTCCAGCTCGGCCTTCGATTTGAAGCGTCCGGTAGACGACGTGTCAACCGCATTCACCCAGTTGAAGTTGATAGCGCCGGGGACGTGGCCTGCTCATGGCACGAAACCCGCGGACGGCGCTGTCGATTAGCAAGCTGCTTGCTGCTACCAGGCCGTCAGTCATCGGCAGTGACTTACCTCCGCGCGCGTTGCTCCCGGGATTCTCGCCCGAATACTCGGCGGGCGACCGCGAGTCGACGAACTGGACGCCACTGTCGATGCCTTGCTTCACAGCGTCCAGCCCAACCAGCAGGTTGTTGGTTGCGGTGAAGCTGCCACGCACGCAGTCAATAACGACATCTATCGGGTAGCGGTAGTCGATGAGTCACACGGCTCGTACTTCCACTTGCTGTCGGCTGCAGGGAACGCGCTCGGCAGCTTGGTCTCCACGGGGTTGCTGTCGGCCACCCACTGCTTCCAGCCGCCGTCGAGCACCTGTATTGCACCGCCCACAGCAGTGAGCTGTTGTCCGCAGTTCCCACTCCAATCTCGCTTGTCACCTTGAGCTGCTCCTTGGGGAAGCCAAAGTGGCGGAAGACCCACCACATGCGGATGGCTTTCTGCATCACTAGTCAGCTTCCCAACCTCACTTCACCCGGAGGTCTCTATTTCAGCGCACCATGCTGGCGTCGTCGTCGTAGAACACGAGCGTAGCGTCCGCGTCCAGCTGCAGGCCGTCCATGATGCCCGCGAATTGCTCCTCCGTCACCAGTCCCGTCGTGTTGCTCGCCGGGTTCTGCCAGTCGCACACGCATCAGCCTCCATTCATCTCGCCAGTCGCCCGGGGCCACCGCCAGCGCACCTTGAGCCCCGAGGGTGCCACGAGGAACGGCAGCGCGCCCGGGATATGCGCGCGGCGGTACGCGCCCTCGGGCTCGCAGTCGAGCACCAGCAGCTTCCTGGCGCCGGCGCCGCCCGCGCGCAGCCAGGCGCCGTCGACCACCGACGACAGGCGGCGCGCAGCGGTCGCCCTGGCCCCCGAGAGCGGCCGGGCGAGCGCCACGGAGCGGAGCGAGAGCAGCATGGCGAGGTGGCCGATCTTGAGGTTGAAAATGGGAATGAAGGGGGAAGGCGTTGATTATGTGCGACGTGTGAGCGAGCAGGCAAATGGGTTGAGCCAATGGCAACTGCTAGCGAAGCTGCGTCAGCTTGCTAGCGATACTGTTGCGCTAACGAGACCGCAGGGATGCGGCCAGAGCGCTCTGCGTTGCCTCGAGCGCTCGCTGGTGGCGATGGGCGACGTTAGGATGTCTTGATTTGGAGTTTGAAAGCGGAGCACGGGTGGTTACCTGGTGCAGTTGGATCAGGGCCTTCAAGGCCTCGGGCCCCACTCCACTGAGGCGCTTGCCGTGCAGATGGTCGAGGCTGACAGCGTGAAGCAACGTGTTAGTTGGGGTTTGCAGTTTAAGGAAGACCGATTTTTGGGCGCCCACCTCTCTTGCTGGGATGTGAGCTTGCTCTTGACTGTGTTGAGCTCAGCGCTCGTGTCAAGAGACCGACTGGTTTCTAGGCTCGAGTGCTGGTTGACGGCCACGAATAACAGCGAGTCAGCAGATTGGAGCATGATTGACTTGCAGTTCATGCAGTACCAAGATGATGAGGATCCAGGCGGCTGATACCAACAGTGCGTCCATCGTGAAACAAACGCGGACGATCGAGATGTTCTGCTGTGTTGAGCTTTTCGCGAGAACAGAGCTGCTGCAACTGGTAGTATGAAGCAAAGCGGTAAGGTCTCATCACAAAAGCCTGCCAGCAAAAAGATTGAGTTTTCACCTGTCTGCGCTGTCGAAGAGTGCTTCGGACAGCTGAAACGATGAGGGCGACGAAACGGTGTGCACGAACACCGCGACGAGAACACACGCGAGAGCCCCTTGTATCTTTTGACCAAACAATCCTGATTACAAGTTGCACAACCAAATTATGTGCGTTCACCACTGTACCATTCTTCTCGATGCTATCGCGTTGGCGGAGATTCCTACGGCTGATTTCTTCTCGGTGCTGCGGGGTTTGCACAAGTGCTTCGCGAGGCCTATGAACACCAGAGTACTTCACAGCAACAGTACACACGATGTAAGGAATGACACAATAACATCAAGATCAAGATGACCACATGCAAGTTGCGTGGGGGAGGATATTTGAATGCAACAAAGAAGAGTTGGCGCGAGCGATTCGTTCCAGCTGCGTACGAGCAGAGCAACACGTTCTCTGCACTCGACCTAGCCGTGGTTGAAGTTTTCCCCAACAGTTGGAGTGAAATCATCCAGCAAAAGCCAGCGATAACGCCCAGAAACACCATCACAAGGATTCTCGGCGCATCAGTAACCAATGCGCGCCATACCGACTGAGTTTCTGTTGCATTCACCAGTGGACCCCCGCTGTTTGATCTTCTGTCATGCGATAGGATCAAGTTGAGGTCGCGATGCTGAAAAGTGCCATTGAACGCGCGAGCGCCACCGCGCAGTGCGTGGAAGTCACCGCTCAGCTCGTTCTCGGCAAAATACTGCACATGTTTGCTGGGACGCAGTACTGGATCTGTGAAGATGCTGTTGCAGCTATCGAAGAGCGAGTCAATCTGATCGGAGGTGAGGGACTCTCCACTGAGAAGCCTGCTTCTCGCACTATCGTGGTCGTCCTGGGGTGATGGAAGAGATTCCATGCCGATCAACTGCTCGAAGTCTAACCAAAAAACACTGTTGTATTGTGCCGTGCATCGCCAGAAGTCGTGCTAAAATGAGCTAAATCCTGCATCCTGGAGGTCGAGCGGACAAGTCTTTCAGTGAGCGTACGATCTAATCCATTGCCCTGATGGGGTACCGAGTGTTATCCCACTCGAAATCGCCAATGATGGTGCCGTCGGAAGATCCATTGGTCCCAAAATCTTCGTGGAGCTCCATGTGCTTGGCGATCTCGACCGCCAACTGCGACCGAATGAGAGCCGTGCCCTCCTCCGTTCCTGAAGCCACATGGCGAGTGCGTACAGCGTGATACAATCGCCCAGTCGAGAGCGAAACCCGCAGCGTTTCCGGTTGGAATGGCATTGCCAGAGCTCCGCAGCCGAAGGTAAACATCCATTTCCCACTGCTAGCGTCTTGAGCCAGACTGTCGAGCACGAACGGTCTGTCCGCGCACTTGATGAAGTTCATCTCCTTCCCGCACGGGGACTTGAACGGGTACTCTAGCAGCGGCTCGAGCTCTGGATCCCCCTCGGCGTCGCCGTTGCGCTGGATCTGCGAGAAGAAGAACTTGAGGAACTTGGCGCTCTTGAGCGACGTCGCGATGTTCTTGGGCCGCGTGTTCTCCAGGAACAACCGCCCCTAGCATAACAAACAAAGGTGAATGAATGACTCAGCTTCCCCACCAGCCTACCAGCCTCGACGCAAACCTGCAGGTCGATGTAGTAGAAGTACCGCCGCCGCTCGCCCTGCGCGTCGTAGAACTCCTCGCTGCGACCGCAAACCGCCTCAGAGCCTCAGTCCGCTTCCATCAGCTAAAAGAGCGCCAGCCGCGCGCACCTCTTGATGTCGCGCAGCTGCCGCAGCTCCAAGTACTTGTCCTCGTCCTCCGCGGCGCCAGAGTGCACGCAGCGCAGCGCCCTGCGCGGCCAGCGGCCGGCCGCGGCGCTCACAGATCGGCGTAGCATGACCTCCACCTCCGATACCTTATCAAGTCACCAAGTATTACCAGCTTCCAGGAGCTATCTGATAATGAGGTCTGCTTTTGATGCATGTCTGACCACCAAGACGAAATGCTGGTAACTACATGAGCAAGACGGACTACAAGGGCACGGATGTGTATTGGTCGATTAGCGGACGAGCGTACAGATCTCCGACTTGGAGAGTGCCCGAGTGCGACCGGCAGGTCAACGAGGATAGATAGAGAGGGGCACACGACAGCCGTCGGGGACTGCCAGAGCGCAAGGCAGCAGAGCGGTCCCCCGACATGGAGGCCGCGCGCCTATCGGCCCACGCCCTGGTTCTTGTCCTTGGCGAAGAGGTCGTCGAACTGGCGCGACTGGTTGATCGGGTTGCGCGCGAGGTTGGCCATGCGGAAGCGGAACTGGCGCCAGGACTCGCCGCGCTCGTCCTTGTGGTGCAGCTGCGTGAAGCGCTCGTTCTTGTTGAAGTACGCGTCCGGGTTCCCCAGCACGTAGCGCGCGGCCACGGCCGTGCCCATGCACGCGGCAAATCCGGCGACGAAGACCACGGGGAACGTGCCGCTGTCGGTGAGCCAGAGCTTGGCGACGCTGAGGCCGGAGCGGGCGGACTTGTTCAGAGCGCTCATGATCGAGAGAGAGAGAGAGAGAGGATGGAGCTGGGCTTCCGGTGGTGCTGGGCGCTGCGAGGCGAATGCTGGAATGAGCTCGAGCCCTGCGGCCGTGGCGACTCGAGTCACTCGACCGGGCCGCAAAGATAAGGGCTCGAGTGGCCCGAGCGAGAGATACGCGGCCCCATTGGCCATGTGAACCGCGAGTTCATCGCCATACTGGAGCTCTAGCCATCACCAGGCAGCATCTTCCCGCAGCCTAGACATGCGCGCGGCATTCCGGTTGCGGTGGAGCGGATCTCCCTCGGATTAGAAGCTTGAAGGTCAGTGACTCCTGAATTCTGTATGTCAGGAAAGGTTTGGAAGGGCTTCAACGTTCGTATACCCAGGGAGCTCTGCGACGTGATCGAATTGCCTATCCGTTGTTTTAGCGGGCTGACTCGTTGTATTAGACAAGGTGCGCGAGAGACGTGCGGTCGTCGTTCTGTATACAATCGCCCACGCGACTGGCCGGTTTGGTCAATATGTTACGCTTTAGCCGACGATTTAGAGAGCAGCTCGTGTCTGGGTGCGTTTGAAGTTGGCACGGCGTCTCTTTGTAATCGCATGGAAGTCGCTTGAGGCTTGCTCATGCTTCATTGGTGGTGCTCCACTGGTGCTTTATTGGTGCTTCATTGGTGCTTCATTGGTGCTTCATTGCTTCACTGGCAGACGATAAGTCAGCAAAATGTTGGCAAAGTCCTGGAGGAATCGTGGACATGATTGAAGCAGCCGGTTTTCGGTGAGTCGTCTGAAAACTCTCGTGGCGAAAACTGTGCGGGGGCGAACTCCACCAAGGCTTGGAAGTAGCTGACAGGCAGAGCGCTTTTCGCAATCCTGGATTGGAGGCTGTCTATGAAAGCAACCGCAAGACTTGATGGCTAGAATTCGAGTCGTCCTTGTCAATGTCTGTTTATCTGGTAGCATGGCTGGTTTGTGTGATGTGTGAGGGTTGCAGCTTTGGCTTCTTGATGCGGAAGAAATCACTCCAAGGGTGGACTTGCCGAGCATTGGTAATTGATGTCGCCTTGAGTGCTGCTCTTTTCTTTAACTTGGGGCCACGAGATGCTGTCACGAAACGAGCACGACGAGAGAGTAGTGGTCAAATGTTGTGGTATTGAGCAATTCCAATAGAGATACAAACACGGCTGCGACGAAAGCCAGCAGCATCCACAACCGCTCAAATCACCCTTGGAGTCGCTCATCTCTTGACGTTCTGGTTCTCTTCCTTGGCAAAGAGGTCGTCGAACTGGCGGGACTGGTTGATCGGGTTGCGAGTGATATTGGCCATCCGGAAGCGGAACTTGCGCCACGCGTCGCCGCTCTCGCCGTTGTGGTGGAGCGACGTCGCGCGCTGCTCCTTGTCGAAGTACGTGTCTGGGTTCGCGAGCAGGAAACGGATGCCCACGATCGTGCCCATGACGGGCGCCAAGCCGGCGCAGAAGACCACGGGGAACGTGCCGCTGTCGGTCAGCCACAGCTTCATCACGCCCAAGCCAGAGCGGAGCGGTCGGTTCAAGAAGGCCATGCTTGCCGTGGTCGGAGTGAAGTGGTGCTAATTGAGGGACGGACGATGTGAGCTCGACCGAGTGAGTGCTGGAATGAGAGGCTGTCCGACTCGAGAGTCGACTCACAGGCTGAGGTGGTTAGTAGTGGGCTCACAACGAAAGCGCCACGACCAGCAATACTTCGCCGAGTCTGACCATGATACTGCTTCATATGCAGAGCGTCAATCAGTTGGTAGGCCTACGAGGATGTCGCTCGTCTAGCTAGCTAGCTAACTAGCTTTGCAGTGATCTTGAAGGGTTTCGTTCGTACGCCGCCTGCACCACCGCACCGACGAAATAAATTGCACCGATACATTTGATAGGATTTCCACCCAACAAAGCAAATCTCAACTTGTCTATGCTGCCGGCGGTGCCTGACTCGGATGTCGCCGACAGATCAGGCGTCGCCATCATCCTGGGAGCGTTGATGTGAGGCGTGTCGGTCGAGTCGAAACCATACAAATGAAACCCGACAGACTTCGTGGCGACCATCTTGCGTTCGTGGGAATTGAAATCCCCGACTGCCGCGTCAGCCGGGATCGAAATCATGTTGCTTCGTTGGCCTAGATTTCTCCCCTGTCCATCAAGTTTGAGCGTTTGGTGGGAAGCGCATCATCTTGAGGCGGATTCCACTCGCCATTGGCAGCACTTGGTCTCCGTTGAGCAAGTAGGCATCCGAGGACGTTGCATCAGTTGATTCTGGATTCACCTTGTACTTTAGATCGATCAAGAGGTTGTCTCCAACGAACATCGACTTGTCTGCTTTCATCTCCACCTCGGACGCAAACATGAGCAGCGAAATCTGCTCACGTAGGATCAGAGCATTCCACATCCGGAAGTGGGCGAGCTGGCCTGAAAACGGTTCGACTCGAGTATCAGCTGCTTGCTGCGATACGCTGCTTCCAATTGCGACCAACCTGCTCGCCGCGGTTTGTTGAGTGCTTATTCCGTCGATGCCGTGTAATTGTGGTGCTCGCAACAATTGCACACCTCGGAGCTGCCCGTTGATAAACAGAGATATAGTTTGTGCTTGAGCTTCCAATGTAAGAGCAATGTGATGCCAAGTCCTGTCGTGAAGGTGTGCCTTGTAGAAAACTGCAGTCGTTCCTGCTTGACCTGGCTGAAGCGACACGAGCTTTTGGAATTGGACAATCCATGCATGAGGCTCATTCGTGTCAGGAACAAGCGCCACTTGGAAGTTGTTGAGTGCGTCGAGTAGGATCATTGGCAGCCGATGATTCGCTTCGATAAGCAGCCAACTGTCAACGCTAAAGTCTTGAGACCCCGTCAGCAGCTGATTGGGGGCGAGCTCAACGTCGAGTTGCGATTCAGGTCCACGGAATTGAAGTGCAGCTGCGAATGAAACTGCTGAGACTTTGCTGTGGATAGAGCCATTAGGTACTTGATTCTCTGCTTCGGTTGTCTGGAGTTCGCGAACGTCCTGATTATCAAATACCTCGGAGACCAATGCAGACGAATGTTCGCCCGTTTCATCCGGCTGCTGGTGTGAGTTATCGGTCCGGGCATATCCAAGCCACTCCGCCATGGTTAACCATGCACTGCTGCCCATCTCATGAAGCTGGTTGGCGAGAATTTGTATCCGGAGCTTCAACTGAAGCGCAGCCATGGGATACCACATCACGCGCTCGGCCTCACCTGCAAACCAATAGTACAGCGCTGCACGTTCAAGTGACTGAAGTGTCCCGCCGAGCCCGTGTTCATTCATGTACCCTATGCTATAGAGTGCACGTCCACTTGTTCCATGGCTGAGGTTATCAGCTTCAGTGTAGTGTTCTTGTGCCTGCTTGTGGTTACCGCGAGCAAACTTCCAGTCGCCAAGTCGGATAAACGCGTCGGCACTGTTCTGGTTCGCAGCATGCGATACTAACCGCAGGTACTCTTTTCCACTGCTTTCACTGTGGCCAAATCGCTCAAGCATCCACGCGGCGTTGCTTTGTGCTACTTCAGAGCCCATTTCAGCAGCGATTTGATACAGACTCAGTGCTGCATCCATTATTCCATCGTTGAACCGCGCGAGCGCAAGATCAAGAATCATTGTCATCTCAGTGCAATGCTCTGCAACTTGCTTGTACAACTCCACAACATGTTCACATTCGGCTTCACTGTTCATCATCATGACACCTTCGTCTAGTTTTCGCTGCTTCAGCCTGGCAAGTTCATAAATCGAATTCAAATGCCCCACTTGTGCGGCTGCAGTGAAATAGTCACGGGCAGAATCCGGAAAAGAATCCATAAGCATAACGGCCGTATTGTAAACTCCATCTGCAAGCCCGGCGTCGGCTGCTAGCTTGAAGTACTCCATCGCTCGGTGGGCATTTGTGTTGGTAGTTCCTGCTAGTCCGTTCGAATATATTAGCCCTAGTCCATTAGCGGCTTCGCCTGCAATTGCTCCGACTGATCGAGACATTCCAAGCGCTTCCTCGTACAGGTCGATAGCACGGCTCACATTTTGCTTCACCCCGGCAAGGCTGAAAGCATAGACGTGCCCGAGGAGTGCCTGGGCAGAGTATCGACCCTGCTTTGCAGCCTCACGTAGAAAATCAACTGCCTCTTTCGCTCGAACAGTGCATACGCTTTCGTCACTTCCATCGCTGTCTAGTTGTCTCCAGGATGAACGAGGGCAGTATAAATCGCTAAACAGTGCTAGGCTTGCAAATTGCTCCATCAGCTCCGGCTTTCCTGAGATGTGTGCACGATTTCGAAGATACTCAGCCCGATCTAAGTCATCTTGGTCACGCTGCGGGTGTGTGCGATGGTCGCTGCGATGATGGTTGTCTGACAATCTCACAGGCTGAGGGAGCGCAAACATTTGCGATGGCAGCAGCACATTTCGCTCAGTTTGGTCGACGATCACTCGATCGGCCGCATGCCGATAATACCGCATGGACGATTCGCATGAGCGAGGAACGTTGTATCCATAACGGTACCTGTACCCGAGCGCCATGATTGCAGACAGGGAGGAGCCCTGGCTTGCAAATTTAAAGTACACAATTGATTTGGCTGGATCAATGTTTTTGCTCGATGCGTGCTGATGTAGCAGTGCTGCACTCAGGAACTGTGCCGCCGGGTTGCCATATACGTTTGCGCTCTGTTCCAGAAACTCTTGCACGCGTCCAAAATTGATGGGCATGCGCTGGTGAAGAAACTGCAGCTCGCCGATTCTCTCTAGCAACTCGCTTTGCGCCTCTTGCTGCATAGCAAGGAACGGCTTGGAAGAGGTAAGAGTGCTAAGCGGTAACTTGAACGCAAGCTGTTCTGCTGACACGGTTGTTCCATCACTGCAAAAGGCAGAGTTAGTAGTTATTGATATTACGGGTTGGCAAACAATTGCTGTACCTGGAGAGGTTTGTGGCGACTTCAAAAAGTGTGTTCCAAGTCGTTGATGTTGAGCTTGCATCGAAGATTTGTCCACTTGGACCTCCAAGGCGCAGCGAGCTACCAAACCATGGCAGTACTAGCAGTACAAGAGGATGAAGCACGAATCGCAACGGGACCATATCGCTACTCGGCGCGACAATCTCGAACTGATACCTTTACCTCCAAGGCAGATAGTTTGAGTTCTACATCACCGCTCCTCGCCCTTCAATTGGCATGCATCCCCTGCCGCATACTACGGCTCTCTTTGACAGGTGTTGCAGCTCCTACCACTCTACAAGATAGTAATTCCGAAGATTTACCATGCACACGCTGATGGCATCATGACTGTCCGCAATTGGCACTGCCAATTTGGCAGGGACAGCACCAAATGGCTAGGCAGATGGCTGATGCATAGCCCAGAATGTACCAAATTTGAACTCATGCCTCGCCACTGACTGTCAAACATCTGCACTGCAGGTGTTTGAGCGCTTGGGCGCACATGTTTCGGCTTTACTTGAAGCCGCCCAAGTCACTTGGGGTCTTCCATGGAGAGCTGTCCGTTGGTGTCGGTACTGATGTGGCCGATATCCTACCGATCATTCAAGGTCATGCAGTCTCGCTTAAGGAGTTGTTGCGTCAAGCTCACTGAACGCAGCACCGCGACTGCTGGGCTACTTTGCATTGAAGTGTTTCAGGAAAACAGCCATTAGACAATCGTCTCAACCAGCGGTACCAAGTTCACCAGCGCTATGAACACAACCATAAACACGTCGCTACTCAACCAAGATGTTCGCCGTCGCGAGTCCGTGCGGTCTATGGTTGGATGGGCATGGGGCAGACTTCATAACGCTCTGGGGGCGAGCACTCAAGGAACCTTAGATGTCGAGAATCAGGACGATGATGTCTGGATGACCATGAATGAAGACGAGGGCTCGGAGCATGCGGGGTACTCTGCCATCGACGAAGATCCGGCGGCGTTGTCCTCTGAAAAGACTACTAATCCTCGACGCAACCAAGAAAATGTAAGCTATCACAACACGCTCAGCTCTGAGCTTGAAGGATGTCGCAACACATCCAGCGGCGTAACGTGGGCGCGCAGCCAGAAAGAGAACTCGACTCCAGCCAAGCGCTGCGCTACTAGTGGCTACGTCGCATTTGCGTAGCTCGCAGACGTGTGCGTAGTGACCGCAGCCCCACTAAATGAAATGATACACAGTGTCATGATTCCATGTTATCCTAGCCACCATTCTATAGCTCGACGATCATGTCTTCTTGAGCCTCACTTGATTCATCATAGTCGTCAAAACCAAGCACCGTATCAGCAAATTTGAGGGCTGAATATTCGCGATCCATCGCTTCTATACCACTCTTCGTGCCATCAGCACTCACAACGAGTGCCTTCAGACAACTGTGGAGTTCTTCCTCAGTCATCGCCTCGCCAGAATGAAGCAGACGCGCCTCAAGCAGATCCCAGGAGAGGACTGGAGCCCCGTTCTGATCGGTGCCGCTTGCATTGCGCTGCTGGTGCGTCTTTTTCGCGAGCACCTCAAAAGCCCGCTCAATATTCGCCTTGCCTACACCGAAGACTGGCCGATGGTTCACATAGAGCTTGATAAACTCGTTCAAACCTAAACTTTCAACTGCTTGAGTTGTCTGCGTGAACTTGGAGAACTTTACCTCACTGCACATGTGTTGGATCTCCTGGTCCGTCGGGTAAAATCCGATGGCACGCATCACGTTCGGAATCTCGCGCAGAGGGATTCGGCCTGAAATGTCTCTCACTGCCGTCGATCCCTCACCCTGGACACGAAGTTGAGCCAGGTAGAAGTAGTCAACAATCTCATGATAAAAAGACCCGTCGGCTCCGCCCTCAAGCAGCGACAGATACGGCGCCAACGCCAGAGCCTCCCGATCAGCATCAGTGTCGCTGCTCTTCTTCGACATCACAGAGGCTTCTAGTATATCGAGTTGGTTTGTGTGGATCTCCCACATATTGACCACGAGATCCTCAACACCCGCCGTCAGGAAAAAGTTACCGTCAAAAGTCACATCCACGTTACTGATTGCCCCGGGATGTGCGATGAGCCCCATCGCCTTGTGAGGATTGCCGTCCAGTGGTAGTTTTAGTAGTCCAACCACTTTTTCATGCGTACTATACGCACAATACCGCTCAGATGCGTCGCCGACTTCCCCGCCTTCCTCACCAAAGCCAGTGTTGTGCTTCACTGGCACAGGTACGAGCTTGTTGATCGGTCCACCGTAGCATGGCCCAAGCGTCGTCTTGCGGCACGTTTTGTTGCTAGCGTTCCACTGCTTGAGCTTATACTCGTCGTTGGCCACGACCACGAGATCTTCTTGGAGCCCTCGTAACTCTGGATGCCAGCAACACGCCGTTGGCGCGCCACTCTGCTCGATTCGTGTCGGCGCTTGCTTGAGCACGATCCCGTCAAGAACGCTGCACCGATCTAAAGCATACTCAACCAGTGTGCGGTCTTCAGCGACGGAAACCAGAGCAAGGTTACCCTCTCCATCCCATGCGAACTCGAGACCTGTAACTGGTTTCGAGTGAGCTCGACAGCGTCCGATGTACACCCACTCATCTGCGCCCGTGGGGGATGGCAGCTCGTCTTCAGCGGCAATTGACCCTGGCTTACAGCGCCACATGCCCATGTACAAATTGGCGTCGAGTGCGACGAAAAGCGCCGAATCAGGACTAACACGCACATCAGTGATCGCAGCCTTGCCTAGCCTGAAGGAAGCCACGTCGTCCAGCCGCTGGGCATGGACAATCTTGATGGCACCGCTTGTAAAGCCAATAAACAAGCGGCGGCCATCAGGGGAGAACGCTAGACACTGTGGGCGGAATCCACGTTCAGGGTCAAAGCGCCGCATCATAATGAGCCGCTTGCCAACGTAGTCCCAGAGCTGGACGACCCCCGAATACGAACTGAGTGCGAGCTGCGGAAGGCGGGGATGCGCCGCTAGCCCATGAATGGCATCGTTGATTCCCTGCATCAGCAAGGTGCCGCGGCGTTTCTCGGGTTCGTGCTCGCCAAAGAGCGAGGCGCTCATCCCAACGATGAACGCTGAAGCCGTGCCAACCACAAAGTCCGGGACGGAGAAGTTGTCGTCGTCCTCGGCTTTCTTATCAACGTCTTCCTCGTCGTCAACGCTAGCGAACGATACGCTCGTCACAGCTCCAGCGTTCATGTCCTCAAACCAGGCTACGAGACGGAAGTCAAAGTCGAAAAAGCGAACGGCGCCATCACTCGACCCAAGCACCAAGTAGCCGTCCATATCTGTGAGCACAGTGAGGGCGGCGCCGTTCTTATGGTCCGTGCTGTTGCTGTTGCCCAGCCGCACGATCTTGACAGCCTTGCGGTCAGGGACTTGTGTGAGGGCCGCCATTGCTGGAGCGCCATCTTCAGTCACCGGGGCCACGACGTCCCAGAGCACGAGGTCTCCGTCTTCCGTGCCTGTGAGGGCCTGGGTCGAGTCCGGCACGAACAGCGACTGCGTGAAGTTGCCGACGACCTGCCGAAAGTCTCGCTGCGAGAGCGAGGGCGAGTAGAAGAGCAGCTTGTGGCTCGCCCAGCTCCAGAAGATGACTCGCTGCCGGCCGTTGGTCACGATCTCCCGCACGTCGTATGTGTTGAAGCGGACGCTGTGCTGGACGTCCTCGGTCGCCACGTACGACGAGTGCAGCGCCGCGTTGCTGTTGTTGGTGGACGTCCACTCCCACACGGCCAGCTCCTGGTCGAACCGCGTCCTCCTGCTCGCCTTGACCGCTTCGTCTGCTCGGTCCACCGCGCTGAGCGTCACGATGAAGAGCGCGTCGGGCGACATGTCGATGGCCTCGACGCCCAGCGGGTGCGGGCGGAAGACGGTCTTGATGGGGTTCCCTGTCGCGGCGTCCCATACCACGAGCATGGACTCTGGCCCCTTGTCGGCCGTGGCGATCCATCGCTTGTCCTCGCTCACGACGCAGCAGCTGATGAGGTGGCAGTGGCCCTGCAGCAGCGTCTGCTGCCGCCGCGCGTAGTCGTAGATGACGCCCGTGTGCGCCGCCGGGTAGAAGACGGCGCGCCTGGCAGCCGTCGAGAGGCTGTGCACGCCGCCGACGAGGTCCTTCTGGAAGCCGAACGACCACGCGAGCTTGAGCGCGTTGCCCGCGGGCGTCGAGGGCGCTGCGGGGCCGTCCATGGGCGCGGTCTCGTCCGCCATGGCGCCTGGAAGAGCTCGGGAGCGGGTGGCGAGTCAAGAAACGAACGCGTAATTTTAGTCGTGCTGCCATGGGTTTCTTGGCCTAGGCTCATTGATCGTGGCGCCGCGCTCAACGCAGGGTCCCAATTCTTCAAGAATGGTCGATTCTCCAACGATCCCTTGCAGAGAAGCTGAGAGAAGCTTTGGCTCTTGCAGCTCCACTGACAAGCTGCTCAGTTGGTGATTTGCGCGATGGAGTCCAAGCGGCCGCACTTCCCGGCTCACGACCCGGGGCCACGCAGCAAGCCACCAGATCCTTCGAGGCAAGTCGCGGCACCAGAGTGCTTTCAAGCCCGCGACGCGATGGCCATTCATGAAGGAGAAGGACGTGCAACGAGCCATTCAAGGTAGTATGCGTGGCTACATGGCGCGCGCGCGAGCGGCAGCGGACGAGAAATTGCGGGACGCGGAGGTCTGCCATCCCAGAAGCAAGGACGACAAGCTACAGTATGCACATCGTCCAAAAGTGGAGATGTTCTGCGCTGTTCCCCAGTGATGCAGGGCATACGTCTTCTGTCGAGCGCGCACTGTGCGCTGACATCATGTGCATGTGGTAGTGACAACAACGCGTGGGTGGCGTGAAGGCATTAATTTTAGGAGGCTACGGCAGATAGCTACATGTCTAGAAGGAGGAGGGGGACTTGTCGCCGCTGCGCCGCCGCGCCGTGTTCTCCCAAAGGCGCCGGCGCACGAAGCTGAGTGGCGGCTTGGAGGCGGACCAGGGCCCCGCGAAGGTCTTGGCGTACTGCCAGCCGTTGGCGTCGCCCTGCTTGGACGAGTACTCCCAGCCGGAGGCCTCGAGGTGCGCTGGCACGGCGGGCGCGACGTCGGTGAAGGTGGCCGAGGTCTCGCGCTCGTCGTAGGACGAGTACTGCTTGCGCTCGGCCGTGCTCGTGGGGTTCCACCCGCGGCCGGGCGCCCAGCTCTCGTTCTCCCACACGTGGAAGACCTTGTCCTCGTCGTCGAGCTCCGTCAGGCAGGCCTCGAGCTGCAGCGTGCTGCTGACCTTCTGCGAGTCAAACTCAGCGGGCACGCTCAGCGGGTGGTTCTCCACCAGTGCGACGCCCAGGTCGAAGCGCGAGACGGGCAGCACGAGCTCGCCGATGAGGTCGTCCGGGTTGAAGGCGTCCAGGTCGTACACGCGCGCGCGCAGCACGGCGCTCTGTGGGTCCGCGACCTCGAACACGCAGCGCTCGGGCGGGTCCCACACGGGGTTCAGCTCGTTCTTGATGCAGCGCGTGCGATGGCTCTGCCGCCCGAGCTCCAGGATCACGTACGGGTCGCTCTTGCCGCCCGCGAAGCTGAAGTCGCTCGCCGCCAGGTCGCTCGCGCGCGTGATCTTGACGCTCAGGAACGGCATTGCTGTGGCTGTATGGAGATGGAGGACTGGCTGGAAGTAGCTGCTGGCAGCCACGCAGGGGCGGAAGCTGAGACGGAGGAGCTCGGCCCAACGCTGCAGGTTGAGGAATGGCGGTGCTGAAGCCAACGGAGCCGAGGCTGAGACATGGGTTGAACTCGGCATACAGTTTCCAAGTCTGCGCTGGATCGTTTGGATTTTTGCGTCCTGCTCGCAATCGCAGCCTACGAGAGATTCGCGCGCGCGGATTGGCTGAAATGCGCACTGGACGTTTGTGAGCAGAAATCCAGGATGCCTTAGAAATCCAGCGCCAAGATGGCCGCTTCGATCGCGTCGCTCTCGCTGCGCTCACGCCTGCATTTCGAGCGCTCCTTCGACCGCAGAGCGGCTCGCAGGACTGACTCACCAGTGCTCGTCGCTGGGGCGCGACAGTCGCTCTTCTTTGCGAGAGAGTAAGCGGCGCGCAGTGGGACCGCGAGTACCTCCCATAATGAATATATCGCGACGCAGCTCCCGGCCGCGGATGGCGCCATGCTGGCGAGATACCTCCCATAACGCATATACCACGCGCTAAGTGCGGCCCTTCCCATCCGGCGGGCTCGCCGATGTTGACGTGACGCCATCACCATGGCCGGCGGCCCCCCACTCTCGCTCTGGCTCCGATGTCGGGCTCTGCCGGCGACATGGACTCGATGGTGGCGGCCATCCAGTGGGTGGGCGTGGCGCTGGGCGCCGTGCTGTTCGTGGTCATGGGCGCGCTGCTGTACTTCTGCTGCCGGAAGCGCGAGGACGAGGACCTGGACCCGAGCGCGCTGCTGGACGGGCTGCTGCGGCGCGACCAACTCGAGGGCACCGAGATGGACGACGGCGGCGGCTGGCAGTGCGTGGTGTGCGCGCACACCAACGGCGGCGCGCGCAAGACGTGCCTCATGTGCGGCGCGGCCGTCGACTTCCTGGCCTCGCGATCACTGGGGCGCCACCGCAGCTCCAAGACGCTGCTGCTCGCCTCGGCCGGCTCCGTGCCCGAGGGTACGGTTGAAGTCTCGGCGCCGGCGACCGAGGAGGAGGAGATGCGCGCCAGGCAGCGCGCCTTCGTCAAGCGCAGGCTCAACGCGCTCGAGGCCCGGCAGCAGCTCTCGCAGAGGCAGCGCGGAGCCATCCGCCGCCGCATATGGGAGCGCAAGGTGCTGGACGACGGCAAGTTCCACTGGATCCGCCAGAACAGCCACGATGTCGTGCAAGACCTGCCGCCCACGTCCAGCTTCATCTCGGCCGCCGCATCCATGAGCCTCGGCCAGGGCGTCGCGCTCACGGGGCCTGGCGGGGAGAGCGTCGTCGACTACCACAACCTGCGCTCCCAAGGCTACGTCTCGCAGTACGACGAGCTCGGCCGGCTCACGTGGAAGCGCGCGGACGAAGGTACAGACTGGGATTCGTTGTTGTTGCGCAGAGGTAGCCCGGTTCTAACGCGCTCGCATTCGACTGTCGGAAACAGTCGCGATCGACCTGGGCTCGGCAGAATTCAAGGACGCGCTCATTAAGGACGAGAAGATCGACTTTGAGGTGAGTTGCGGAGTCTCCAAGCTGCTCGCTAGTTGCTAACGAAAAGCTAACGTCGATGAGCTGCACAGGGTGTCATGGCGCTGGATTTCCGACGCAAGAAGCAGTGGTTCTTGATCCACCTCTCGCGCATTGCCACGCCAGTGACAGAGGCTGTTGCCAAGCTGAGTAAGTCTTGTGAACAGCCCTGCGATGCCTCCCCACCTTGAGCACCATTCTAATTGCTTGTACCTTTCACCGCTCAAAGCTGTGACGCGCGACACGATCATGCAGCAAACGATCCAGCTTGCTCAAGCTCCCGGCGATGCGATGCGCACGTATCTCAAAATCACATTCACGGGCGAGCCTGGCATCGACGCCGGTGGGCTGCTTCGGGAGTGGTTCGGCATCGTGTGCAAGGACATCTTTAGCACGGAGCGCGGACTGTTCGTTCCGACTAAGGGCGAAGATATGAGCTACTGGATCAACCCGGTGTCGTCTGAGAAGACTACGGATCACCTGGTATACTTCCGCTTGGCAGGAATTCTCGTTGGCAAGGCGCTCTTTGAAGGCCTCGTCATGGATGTCCACCTGGCACTTCCTCTGCTCAAGCACGTTCTTGGCATCCCAATTTCCTTCTCGGACCTCGAATTCCTGGACGATGAGCTGCACCGCAACTGCCAGTGGCTCAAGAAGAACACGAATGTCGAGAACTTGTGCCTGACGTTCAGCGTGATGCTCGAGAATGGGCAGGAGATTGACCTGAAGGAGAACGGACGGAACATTGACGTGACGGACGAGAACAAGGAGGAGTACTTGACGCTCGTGCTGGAGCACCGCATGCTGGACAGCATCGCGGAGCAGTTGCAGGAGTTTCTTAGTGGCATCTACGATGTGGTGCCCAAGGCACTGCTGTCGGTATTCGACTACCAGGAGCTTGAGCTCATGCTTTGCGGCATCCCAACAATCGATATTGATGACTGGAAGGCCAACGCACACATTCGCTTCATCAAAGACGAGGACAACAAGAAACTCAAGATTACGACGGAGAGGCAGGAAGAAGTCGTCGGTTGGTTCTGGACTGTCGTCGAGAGCATGGCGCCGGAAGAGCGCGCGCGACTTCTTCAGTTCGCCACAGGCACGAGTCGCGTGCCCGTGGAGGGTTTCCGCGGACTCACGAGCTCCAGCGGCATCATTCACCAGTTCACAATCCAACTGGTTCTGCGCGGAGACTCCGCGGCAGGGCTGTTTCCAAAGGCGCACACGTGCTTCAATCGCATCGACCTGCCCATGTACCAGAGCATGGAGGAGCTCGAGCGGTATTTAACGATGGTATCGCAGATGGAGATCCTCGGCTTCGGCCTCGAGTGAGTCGAGCTCCGTCGGAGAGTTTTTCTTGCATTCTAAACATGTTTATGACGAGTCCGACGCACTCTGCTCAGCCTTCGCAGCCTTGAACGCCTTGATATCCTTCCTCAGCTGCTCTTGCTGCCGCATCTTGACGCGGTCGTTGATTCCGCTCGGTGGCGAGTGCTTTGGGGCAGCCGGAGCAGGAGCTGACGGCTCTTCCGCTGCCGCCTCGTCCTTCCTGAACGACGACAGCAGCGCCTCCTTCTGCTCGTTCCAGAACGCGGCGGCCCCCGCTACCGCCTCGTGCGCGTCGGCACTCTTGCTCTTGCCCTCGCTCTTGGCCGCAGGCTCCGCAGTGACCGCCGGCTTGCGTTCAACGCCAGCAACTGGAAGGTGCGGGACCTGGCCGCCGTTGCTGGCGAGCGCCTCCGCCTCGAGCCGCTGGATGCGCGCGCGCAGGTCCTCGATCGAGTGGGCGAGCACCGCGTCCTTGCGCTCGCGCGCGGTCTCCTCGGCCATCACCTCCGAGACCTGCTCCAGCCGGAGGCGCTCGTTCTCGCGGTCCATCTCGAGCTTGACCGAGAACAGGTACAGCCCCAGCGTCGTGCCCGGCGCGAGCGCGAAGAAGGCGTAGAAGGCTTTGCGCCGCGGCGACAGCAGCTTCCTGGCGACATTGAGGTGGTCGTTAGGCAGAGACCGCGGGGCTGGCGCTCTGCTGCGCCACGTACTCGAGCGCGCCCGGCGGCGCCTCGGAGAAGAGCTGCTTCCACATGTCGCCTGTCAACGAGGTTTGGCGAAATGACAGCGAGGGGTGTGGACTTTTTTGCAGTTTTACGATTTTTAGCCTGCGCGACGTGCTCTATCTGCCGACCGCCGCCGCCACCTCCCTCTCCTTCCTAGCTACACGGCCAGCCAGCTCCCGCCCAGCTCGGCTGACTCCCGGTCCTCTCGCTGGGATGGATCCGTCGTTGCCCGCTCGGATCGAGCCTTCCCAGCCAACCGTCTGTCCGACACTAGGGAGGCTAGTGCTTCTTGTACACGAACTCTACCGGGGCCCACGGCGCGCGAGTGCTGTCCTTGTTGACCAGGTCGGCGATGCGGTTGCGGATCTCGTCAGCCTTGGCGCGGTCCACGCTGCGCAGCCAGATCTCATAGCGGTAGCTGTTGCCGGGGTCCTTCTTGTCACGTTTGTTGTTCTGTCGGCACAGCTCCCATCAGTATCGGAGGGCGCCTCACCTCGCCGTCTGTTGATAACAACGAACCTTGTGCACCACGCGCAGGCCCGTGATCTCCACGTCCGGGTCGATGAGCTCGCCGATCGCGCCGAGCACGAGCTTGTCCCAGCACTCGTCCAGCTCCTCGCCGGCCATCTCTGTCGACCGTGTACATGAGCTTCCCCAGCTCCTACGGCTCGAAGCAACTGTATATAGCAGACACACCTTTCCGGATGGACCACTCAGCGCCGTTCTTGTTCTCCGGGTCCTCCCATTCGGGCTGCACGCCCTCGCGGAAGACGGCGAAGGACTCGACCGTCCGGTCCGCGAATTTTTTGCGCGTGAAGCCGTCGAAGAGCACCTCGCTGCGCAAACGACGCCAAGCGCGGGCGGCCGTTAGCAACCGCTCCCAACAGCGCCTGATCCCCCCAGTAGACCGCACCTGGGCTTGGGGATGTTGTTCCAGTAGCCCCAGAACTCCTCGACCGTGTTGAACGTGCACAGCTTGAAGAGCTTGTCAGCCCACGCCATGCCCTTAGACAGCTCGCGCTGCTCCCAGATCGTCCACGCCGTGTGCAGCGCGTGCGTCTGAGCCTGCGCCTCGCCCTCGCTCGCCATCCTGCTGCTCTGCTGCTGTTCCGCTGCGACCTCCGCGCTG
This sequence comes from Phytopythium chamaehyphon, assembly GCA_023334415.1. Taxonomy (NCBI): domain Eukaryota; phylum Oomycota; class Peronosporomycetes; order Pythiales; family Pythiaceae; genus Phytopythium; species Phytopythium chamaehyphon. The sequence continues at coordinate 71,967 of JAASGX010000005.1, read as the reverse complement.
CTCTCGAGCGACCTAATCGAGGCGATGGATTCGATTCCCCCTTGGTCCAACAAAACGAGAGTCCAGAAGCTCTGGACAAAAATCCAGAGGAAGAGCGGTCAGATTTGGGAACACAAAGTTCACAAAATTGACACAAATTTGGTCCATTTACCGGTACTATGGTGCCTCGTCATCAAGGAGCCGAACCGTGCAGCACATTGAGTTGCTCGTGACGGACATGGCGACCAAGAATGGGTCGCTCGATGAAGCGCGCCGCACAGCGCGGTCTCCTGGGAGAAACCCGCCATGATCTATTCTGTGATCCATAGTGTGCATGCCTTGACAGCAGCATGTGTGATTGAGCGCAGCAGTCCGCCGAACATCACGGCACTAGCTCCCATGCCGATGAGGACTTGAGCTCGAGACACGATGAACTTGCAGCGCATTTCGATGAGTACACGCAATCCTCGATATGAATCGCGTTCTGGTAGGCTTTATTTTGCTGAAAGAGTCGCTGCAAGTCAACAGCGCGGTGACTCACAGTTACTCGCCCTTGTAGACGGGCTTGCGCTTCTCCTTGAAGGCGACGAGGCCCTCGATGCGGTCCTTGGTGGGGATGACCTGCGCGTAGCACAGGTTCTCGATGGCCATGCCGGACGCAACGTCCACCTCGGAGCCACGCATTATGGACTCCTTGGCCATGCGCACGCCCACGGGCCCGTTCGGCAGGATCTCGCGCGCGAGCTTGAGCGCCTGGTCCACGGCGCCGCCCTCGCTGACGGCGTAGTCGACCAGCCCGACCTTCTCGCCGTCCTCGGAACTGATGCGGCGGCTCGTGAAGATGAGCTCCTTGGCCTTCGAGATACCTGCGCAATTGTTTTTGCCCCATCGATTAGTTGAGTGCGAGGCACATATGGATGGTCAAGGACGCACCGATGAGGCGAGAGAGGCGCTGGGTGCCGCCCGCGCCCGGGAGGATCGCCAGCGAGGTCTCGGGGAAGCCCAGGATCGCCTTGGCGCCGGCGACGCGGAAGTCGCACGCGAGCGCCATCTCCATGCCTCCACCCAGCGCCGCGCCCTCGATGGCAGCGATCGTGGGCATCGGCAACTGCTCGAGCTCGGAGAAGGTCGTGCGGTAGCTGCGCGAGGACGCCCCGGCCTGCCGTGAGCGCGCAACGAATCCGCCGTTAGCAAGGCAGCGATTGCGCGTCAGTCGTTGCTCGCACCTCCTGCTGGTTCATCTTGAGGCGCTCCTTGAGGTCCGCGCCGGCGCAGAACACTGCGCACGCCGTCATCAGCTCCATCACCAAAGCGTACGCCCACTCTCACACCACCGCCACGCACCCCTGGGCACGACGCTGCGCACGATGACGACGCGGACCTTGGGGTCGTAGCGCACCTGGTCCATCGCCTGGCGGAACTCGGCCACGAACTGCCGGCCCAGCGCGTTCTTGGCCTCCGGCCGGTCCATCGTGATGAGCGCCACGCCGGCATCGGCGCCGTCCAGCAGCTCCAGCTTGACCTGCGACGCGCTCGCCGCCACGTTGAGCGCGCGACGGGCGGCGGCGGGCGACTTGGCCACGGTTCGGCGGGCTGCGATCGCGAGCATCGGGCTGGCAGGCGGCGGCTTGTGGAGTGGCGAGGAGGGCGGCGACAGTTCGGCCGGCTTCCCGCCGAGCTGATTGCCAGGAGCGCGGCTGATTACCTTGTGGAGCTGATGAGAAGATCGTCGCGGTTGAAGAAACACCCTGCCAATGGTGATAAACCCTTCGAGCGATCATATTGGAAGGGGCTTTGGACTGATGAGGTTTTATATGCTAACAATCGAGGTTTTGGAGTTTTTTCCAGCGCGAGCCGAGGTTTTTGAAATGACTGGCAGAGGAGTGATAGAATGGCCGGCAGGTCGACGTGGAGGCGGACATTAGCCTTTTCAAGCAACGTGTGAAGAATGGGAGCCTACAAGTACCTGGAGGAGCTGTGGAAGCGCAAGCAGTCGGATGTGCTGCGCTTCCTGCTGCGCGTGCGCGCCTGGGAGTACCGCCAGCTGCCGGTGATCCACCGCGTGACGCAGCCGTCGCGCCTGGACAAGGCCCGCCGCCTCGGCTACAAGGCCAAGCAGGGCTTCGTGATCGTGCGCGTCGCCGTCCGCCGCGGTGGCCGCAAGCGCCCGAACTCCAAGGGCATTGTGTACGGAAAGCCCAAGCACCACGGTATCAACCAGCTCAAGTTCGAGCGCAACCTGCGCTCGGTGGCCGAGGAGCGCGCGGGCAACAAGTTCACCAACCTGCGCGTGCTCAACTCGTACTGGGTCAACCAGGACGCCACGTACAAGTACTTCGAGATCATCATGGTCGACTGGTCGCACAAGGTCATCCGCCGCGACCCGCGCGTCAACTGGATCGTCAACGCCGTGCACAAGAACCGCCAGCAGCGCGGCCTCACCTCGGCCGGCCGCAAGGGCCGTGGCCTCCGCAAGCGCGGCCACCGCGCCAACAAGATCATTGGCTCGTCCTTCCGCCAGAACTGGAAGCGCCGCAACACGCTCTCGCTGCGCCGCTACCGCTCGTAAGCGAGCTAAGCCTCAATCGGCTAGCTCCGCGGCAGGAGTCAATCACACGGACCCGTTGCTTCAAGGCTCTCGCATTCTGGAGGGCGCTCGGGCTCTGGGCGGTCGCTTGGCAGCGCTGCTAGTGCGCGCAGCTAGCCTCGTCACTGTAACTTGCTAATGGATCGCCGAGCGCTCTCGTGCTCTTCAGTCAATTTTTTCATTGTGCCTATGTCCTTTGCCTTGTTGTCGTTGTCATGCAGTCATGAAAAGACTAGCGACTGTGGTGCGATTCACTTTAGCGCTCACTATGCGATTTTATAGCTCGACTCACTTGAAATCAGTATACCTTGACCTGCCCATTGCTAGCAGACATTATAGCCTGGTACAGATGGCGTCCATGACGGCGCTCGGCTGCTGCCGCTGCGTCAGCTACTGCGAGGAAATGGTGATCCGCAACGGCTTCTTGCTCAGTGGCAGTGGTGACGGTACATTAACTCACGATATGGTGGCGACCAGAACGCGCTGCACCGCAAGACCATGGAGGACACAGCGCGCATCGTCGACGGGCTCCTCGGCAACCCGCGCAGCGGATACTTTGGCATCCACGACGGCCACGGCGGTACGTCGGCTGGGTCAGGTCGAGCTGTACGACTGTGAGCTTAGCGTGGGAAGCAACGCCGACCCGATATGTAGGAAGGAACGTGTCGGTCTACTTGCAGCGCGCGCTCCACGAAAACGTTGCGCTCGAGCTGACGCTACAAGACGACCAGGAGAGCTCTGTTGAGGAACGCATTGAGCGGTACGAATTCACCAATAACCGGATTGTTGTTGCTTGATGTACTAACCACACTTGCTGCAGCGCGTTCCTCATCACGGATATGGAGTGCTGCCAGTCGTGTCCAGGAGCGGAGGGTTCAACAGCAGTGGTAGCTGTCCTTTTGGAGCACGAAGGCGTGCGCACCCTCCACGCTGCAAATGTTGGAGACAGGTATCGTCGCTAGCTTCCACGATGTACTTGTGCTTTTGTTACTGTAATTGCTTACACGCGGAATCGGTGTAGTCGTGCCGTCCTGTGCCGTAAGGGAGAAGCACTACGACTCACCAAGGTTTGCTTTGCGATTGCAGTTGGCTTTCCATTCTTTGACCATTTCATTCATCTACTCCAGGATCACAAGGCCAGCGAAAACGAAGAAGCAGATCGGATCATCAAACAAGGTGGATTCATTGTACATGACCGAGTCTCTGGAGTACTTGCGGTGTCAAGGTGTGCTTCCTGTAGAGTTTGTTACATGCTGTTGGCTTACGAATGATCGTGCCAACTAGGAGCTTTGGCGATATCAACTTGAAGCAGTTTGTGACAGCGCGACCGCACCAGTCGTCCACTGCGTACGAAATTGATATGCTCGTAGAATTACCGTTGGTGCTATTGCTTGTACTGACGAGGGTATCCACATCTTAGACTTTATCCGCCCGAAGATTTTCCGTTCCTCGTGCTCGCGTGCGATGGCGTCTGGGACGTATTCACAGACCAAGAAGCTGTCGACATTGTGAATTCTCTGTCACCTGGCGAGCACCATCGGGCCGCTCACGTGCTCGTCGAACGAGCACTGGAGCTCGGCAGCACCGACAACGTGACCGCCATTGTCGTGTTCTTGTGACACAGTTTTCCAAGTTGCTTACGCCAGTGCGGTTGCCAACCGACAACATTTTGAAGCTGTGAACAGGTCGTGCTTCGCCACCCTGGATATCCCAGAGAGCATTTGGTATTCCTTTCTTGTGAATGCCGAGTTGCCAGTCGTCGTGGGTATCGCTTAAATGCTGGAACCTTGACCACCTATTCATCGACTATTGCTCCTCCAAGCTTGCGGGATCCATGTGGTTTACAGCCTGCTTTGATGTTATTACTACCATACTTGCAATGCAGATGACGGAAGCAGTCTCAACACGCATGACGCTATCGCGATCTTGGAATGTGCTCGTTGCACCTTGGGGCATGGGCATAAGTCGAAGGCCTGGAAATCTGGCCGCTTGGACTCCATCTTGCATATCGCCGGCCGAGACACGGCACTTTCGTCATGGATGCTGAACTGAAGTTTCGTCGACATGCCCAAAATTCAACCCATCCAATGTCCTCGCCTTCTATTCGCTGCAAATGCGAGTATTTCGGTCCAATCAGCGCTCAGATAAACTGAGCTCCCCTGCGTCGCCAAAGAGCCAAAGCGAAAGACACGCGCTGGCTGAAGGGGCGGTGACGACCACCAGCAGCTCCAGCTCACGCTCCAGCCTGCGGCCCACCTGCTTCAGCTCCGCCCAGAGACGCAGCGACTTCCCTCTCGCCAACCCAGCGCCCGCTCGCGACTCTCAGAGCGCGACTCTCCCAGCAGCGAGCGCCGCGACCAGTTGAGCGCACTCGGTCGACGATGGCCGAGAACCCGAGGCGCACGGGCATCCAGGCCGCGCTACGGCGCTTCGACGCCTTCTACGCGGCGGCGGACGCGAGCACGCAGGAGCGGCTGCAGAAGGCGCTGAACGTGGTCTTCCGCTGCATTGACATCTTCGGGCTCGAGGGCGCGTGCTTCAGCTTCAACGGCGGCAAGGACTCGACCGTCGTGCTCCACCTGCTGCGCATCGTGCTCGCCAAGCGCGTGCTCGAGGAGGCCGAGCACGAGCAGCTGCGCGCGCTAGAGCGCCAGCTGAGCGACGAGGGCGTCACCGCCACCACCGTCACGTCCCCGCGCAACGAGTTCCTCAGCGCCGACCTCGTCAGCGAGGACGAGCTCGAGCGCCGCGTGGACGCCAAGCTGCGCCGCATCCCCGTCATGTACTTCGACTCGTACGACCAGTTCCCGGAGGTGCGCGAGTTCGTGGAGAGCAGCGTCGAGCGGTACTCGCTGCACTGCCACGTGTACAAGTGCTCGTTCGTCGAAGGCGTCAAGGAGACGCTCGAGAAGCAGCACATCAAGGCGATCTTCATGGGCGTCCGCGGCGGAGACCCACACACAGAGAACCTGGAGCACTTTTCACCAAGCACGGCTGGCTGGCCGCCCTTCCTGCGCGTTAACCCCATCCTCCGGTGGACGTACGGCGACGTCTGGAGCTTCATGCGCGAGTGCGAGCTCGAATACTGCTCGCTGTACGACCACGGGTACACGTCGCTCGGCAACATCTTCGACACGGTGCAGAACCCGGCGCTGTGGTGCAGCGAAGGCAAGAGCGAGGACGGCAAGGAAGGCGGCTACTACCTGCCCGCGTACAAGCTCCAGGACGGCAGCTCCGAGCGCTCTGGGCGACAGAAGAAGGCTCACACAACTTCCAAATAGACAAGAGCTGATGACGACAGAATGCGGCCACCTAATCTGCGTCGCGAAATACATGTTCGGCCCATTGCCACTTCGTATCCTCTTCGCATATCTATCAGCTGTCTCAACGACGACGATCGCGAGATCGAGAACGGGAGCGCGCTCGTGGCGGAGATCGAGAAAACGATCTTCGACGACGATTGTCGCGATGAGAATCCCGGGTGCTTGGTGGAGACCGAGCTCGTGACCGGGAAAGCGAACGCCGTCTCTCATGATGCTGGGCAGGAGATCGCGACCGCGATGACAAACGAGAGCGACGGTCGTGTCGGCGATGGCGACCCCGAGAGCTCGACCGGGCGTCTCGACGACGGGAGTTCGACAGCGAGCGCGACCGAGAGCGAGACGACGAAACTGAGCGTGATCGATCTCTTCTATCTCCACCGCGCTCTGACTCGCGCTTCTTTGACTTCTCTCTCTTGCGCTCCTTCTTCTCCTTCTTCTTGAGTTTCTTGGCCGCTTTCTCGGCCTTCCTGGCCAGCTTGTGGCGCTCTTTGTCGCCCAGATCGCGTTGATCTACGTTCCCGACACTGCCAGGGAGCTGGTAGGTGTCATCGCCCCTGCCGCTGGCCAGGTCGTCCTGGTACCTCTTGGCGAGCGTCTTCTTGGGCGCCGTGTCAAACCCCGGCACTGCAGTCGGCGCGGCTCCAAGGCCCTCCACGCGCTCCACCATCAAGCCGTCGCGCTCCGACTGGCCGCGCCTGAGCAGCTCCTTGACCTCCGACGCGTCCAGCTGCCCAGTCGGCGCGCTGCGCTTCCTCGGCGCCAGTCCTCTGCCATGTCATCGTTAAGCAGTTAGCAAGTGTCAGACACAGGCCGCTCAAAGCCGACAAAGAGCGTACAGCGCCTCATTCATGAGGTCCTCGTCGCGCTGCTTGGCGAGCAGCAGCTCGTCCCTCGCGACGGCCGCGCGGTCCGCTTGGCTGGCCTTGGCGTACCACGAGAGGTCCTTGTTCTTCTGCCAGCGGCCCACGGGCGCGTTCACCGAGTGGCCCAGGTAGTTCTCCCGGTACTTGTCGTTCTTGACGTCCTCCCACTTGAACTCGGCCGCGCCGCCGCGCGTCCCGCCCTGCCGGTAGTTGGTCCGCCCGAAGCTCATGGCCGCACGTAGTTCTGTTTGACTTCTTGGTGGTTATGCGTTTCCGCACCTATCCGGGGGTGTCTACCACTCCTAAACACCACTGAACTTGTATGTTGGCACTAGCTACCACACCATTTCGGATGCCTGGACGAGATCTTTGAGCAAAAAAAAAAAAATCATGGAACGGCATAGCCGAAATCGCCGCCGAGACGCTAGCAGCCATGCCTGACGGGAGCTTCCGGGACGTCGCGGCCAACGGCGGCAGCGGCCGCGGCGCCGCCGTGTCGAGCTACGGCTCGGGCGCCAACGACGCGCTGCCCAACAACAACTACAGCACGTTCTTCGCCGCCGACCCGGTGCGTCTCCTGCCGTTTTAGAGTCGTAGGACTCGCTGTAGGCGAAGCGCGAAGCTGACGAAGGTGGCGGTGACACCGTGGAGCAGGGCGTGCGCACGCTGCTGCGGACGTCGGACAGCATCGAGCAGACGCGGCGCACGGTGAACGAGTCGGAGGAGGTGGCCAAGAACGTGCTCGTGGACCTGGAGGTGCAGCGCTCGCAGCTGCACGACATGAAGGGCATGGTCTCGGACACGCACTCCATGACGGGCCAGGTGCGCCACTACCTCAAGATCATCGCCGACCGGTCCTACCGTCGCAAGGTCGTCCTCTGGCTCATTATCGTCGCGCTCAGCATCACCGACATCCTCGTCTTCTATCTATTGTTCATCCGGTGAGCGCATGCTCGCTTGCCGATCCCGCACGTTTTGTCTCTGTCCGTTGGGCAGCGTAGCAGGGAAAGGAAGGCAGTGAATACACGTCCTCTTGAGTTTGTTAGCGGCGCTTCACTCGTTCCACCTGCTTGTCAAAGTCCAACATGGCGCGATCTTTTCGTCCGACGTAACATGCGATTTGTGTGTTCTGCTCTTGTATTTGTTCGAGATAAAATTCATGAGGGCGGGCGGGAGGCGAGCGCTCGCGGCCCGCACCAGCCAAATACACCTACCACGCGCCTCCTTCTGTGAGTCTCGACCTGCAAAGCCCTTACTCCTCGGGCTGCATGCCGCCGCCGCCGCCGCCCATCTGTTTGCCCGCGCGCATGACCTCGTCCACCAACAGCAGCTGCGACGCAAGTGTCGTCGCGAGGTGAATGAACTGGCGCTTGACACGGTAGTTGTCCCACACACCCTCCTGCGCAGGCAGCATGGGCTCGCCCGTGAACAGGTCCAGGCCCACAGCCTCGCCAGAGTTCAGGTGCTCCTCCTGCACTGCGATCAGCGTGTCTTGCACATCAAGACCCGAGTTCTCCGCCAGCACCTTCGGGATCACCAGCAGCGCATCCGCGAACGCTTGCACACCAAGCTTGGCACGACCCTTAACCGTCGTGCGGTACTTGTTCAGCGCCTCGTGCGCAACGAGCTCGAACGCACCAGCACCCGGAACAACACCCTTGTCCTCGATCGCGTTGTTGACCGCACGAATGCCGTCGCGCACCGCATCCTTGATCTGCGCAATCGTATGCTCGTTCGGGCCCTTGATCAGGATTGTGCACGACTTGGGCTGCTGCACGTCCTCAATGAATGTGTAGCGCTCCTCGCCTAGTGTCTGCTCGTACACCTTGCCAGCCCAGCCCAGCATCGACTCGTCCATGTCCTCAGTCGAGTTGATAGGCATGCCGCCGCACGCAAGCGTTATCCGCTCCATGTTGCGGCGCTTGGCACGACGAACGGCAAGGATGCCCTCCTTCGCTAGCATGTCCAGCGACAGAGGGTCAATGCCCTTCTGGTTGACGATCACGAAGCTCTTCTTGTTCTCATCCGTGCACAATTCACGCTTGAGCTCGATGATCTGCTTCACCTTGTCGTCCGTGAACTTGCGCTCAGCCTCAACCATCTTCTCGCGCTGATCCGCGCTGCTGTAGAAGAAACCCGAGTTCACCTCGCTCTTCTCGTACTCGAGCGACACGTTGCACGTCATGATGTAACAGTTCTCGAGCGACGTCGGCATGTCCGGGTGGCGCGAGCCGTGGTCCAGCACAAGACCCTTGATCAAACGCGTGTCGCTGCTCGACTGGTGCATCATCTAGTGGAAAAGATTTGCATCGCAGCATGTTGGTTAGACCTTCGGTTGCAGGAATATCCAATTTATACATGGGCAGCAACGCACATGCATGATCTCGATCATGTGCAGGTCCACGGGACGGTTCGGCAGGGCGATGGTGAGCACTGCGTCCGTGACGATCTCCGTCAGCTGGTCCGCCAGCTGCAGGTCATTCAAAACTACCGTCAGATCCAGGGCAAACACTAAAAGATCGCGTCGACGGTCTGTCACCTTCTGGTCGAGCTTGGTGCGGAGCGACGTGCGCGCCACCGAGCAGAGAAGCTCGCGGTCCTTGAGGATGTCCTCGCGCACGACCTTGAGTGAGTCGAGCACGCGCAGCACCTCGTCCTTGGCGAGCTCGAAGCCCTCCGACAGGATGCGCGGGTGCAGCCCGTCGGCCAGGAAGCGCTCCGCGTGCTTGAGCAGCTCGCCGATGAAGAGCACCGTCGAGGTGGTGCCGTCGCCCTGCGCTCCGCCGTTAGATCCCTGCCACCTGCGGCTCAACGAGGCGCAGCGAGAGGCGCACCGTGACGTCGTCCTGCGCTGTGGCGGCGCGCGCGATGAGCGCGGCTGTCGGGTGCTGGATCTGCATCTCGTGTAGCAGCACGTTGCCGTCCTTGGTGAGCTTGATCTGCCCGGCGCCGCCCACGAGCATCTTGAGCGTGCCGCGCGGGCCTGGATCCCCCACCGGGGTCAGTTAGTTCGAGGGTCTACGTTTAGCCGCAAGGATAAGCAACGGCACGCACCCAGGTTGGACTTGAGCACGCCCTGCAGGCCCTTGGCCGCGCTGACGTTGACCATCAGCGCCTGCGACTTGCTCACGATCTCCGCGTTCGGGTTCATGCCGCGGACGCTCATGCTGGCTGCGGTGGCTGGCGACGACTCGACTTGCTATGTGTGGAGGATCGCCCCCGGCGGGCGTTTACATATTGCGGTGACGGTAATAATTTGGTGTAGCAAACATCAAACGTGTGACAATGACTTTGCCTGCTTGTCATCATGTGAATTGGTGGTGAGCTTGGGGCTTGAGAAAGAAATCTGAAAAGAAGCAAAAAAAGCAAAGAGACAATACTCGCCAGTTCGGATTTCGCCGCAACCATGGCACTTAAGCTTGTGGAAGATGATCCTGGGCCGTCCAGAGGACGGCCCAGGACGCGGCTAGCTGCTCCACGTCGGCGTCTGGCTGGAACCAAGGAAAGACGAGTCGCATGCTTTGCATGAGCTAGAGTCCGACGACACTTTCATTGGAGCATTCGACTGGAGGCAACACGCTTGCGTATGAGTAGAGGGAAGTCGTCTTGAGACGAATACATATTTTTCGTTAACTTAACTACTGCCTTCGCTCGAGCATTGGCTCGTCGAGGTCTTCGTCTCACATCACTGCAAGCTACTCTATCGCACATGGCACCCGTGCTCATAGGCGTCTAGGATACAAAACTGCGGGTTGGTGCCGCGGCGGAAAGTGGTGGTGGTCGTTCTAGTTGCTGCCGCTGTGTGTGTCGTGCAGTAGCTCCTCGACGTCCACGTCATCAAAGTCCACGCTGTCCGCAGACTGAGAGAGGTGTCGTCGCTCATCCTCAACGAACTGGGTGGCCTCCTGCTCGAGCATGCTATCGAGGTCCACCTTGTCCTCAGCAACGGCGCCTGGAAGTGACGTCGCGCTCTCGTCCACGCGCTGGCGCACCACACGCTCCTGGGCGCCGGTGGAGGGCGAACGCGGGCGGCGAACTCCCGCCGTCCGGATCGAGGCGTCGCTCTCGGCCTCGGGCTCGTGGTCCGGCTCGGTCTCGGGCTCAGTTTGAGTCTGCGTCTGGGTCTGCGTGGTCTGGTCCTCGGTCTGCTGGGTCGGGAGCTGGTAGCGGCACGTAGGGCAGACGTTGTGCTCGACGAGCCAGGGCGTGCCGCAGTCCTTGTGGAAGGCGTGGCCGCAGGGCAGCGTCATGACTCGGTCGTCCTTCTCGTAGTCGCAGAGGCAGATGGCGCAGTCGCAGTGCTTCTCGCTGTCGTTCATAGCGGCCGTCCACGTCTTGACGGGCAGGCTGTCCAGGAAGGGTTTGCTCGTGGGCGGCGGCCCGTGCTGCTGCTGCTGGCTGCGCACGAACAGCTCGTGCAGCGCTCGCAGCATCGGGTCGGCCGCGGCTCCGCCAGCCCCAGCGCCCATACCAGGGAAGGGCGCAGCGCCACCCAAAACGGAGCTCAGATACGCGGCCGGGCTGGGCGTGAAGCCGAGCTGCACGCCGTCGGCGAACTGCACCCAGACGGTCGGCGGCGGCGGCAGGAAGAAGAGGAACACGGGCCGCACCTGCGGCTGGGCCGCAGTGGGGCCGCCGCTGCTGCTGCTGCTGTCGTTCATTCTCTCGCTAGTCGTTTACTCGGAAGCTCGCAAGTTGTCGAATGGCCGGTCGATTGCTCCATGTCGCCGACGCGTTCTCGCAAGGAGGTGAGATTGCGACAACAGTGCTGCTGGCGACATTTGCGGCGCTGATTGGCGCAAATCACGTTCTATTCTAGAATTATCGGCAGTTTGCGCGACAGGATTGGTCGAAATACACTTCAACACCGCGCGTCATCTAGAAGTATTGCATGGTTTTTGCGCCTGCGCAAATGCTCGCTCGGACACCTCGGTCGCCGTCACCTCGGCGAATGTTCGTGAACATTTGGCATACAATTCCCCATACGACGGCCGTCTCCTGCTTTGCCAACCACTCCATGGCGAAGGCTTCACCACCTCGCGCCTTGGCCGACGAGACAGCAGGGCGGCGCCAATCACGCCTGGTGGTGCAAACATATCGCTGATTGTATGCCGTTATCAGACCGTTTTTTTCGGTTGCGGCTGCGGCTTGACCCGCCGTCCTCAGCGCAAAACGGCTGCGCGACTGACGAATTGAGCTCGGCCATCGCATTGGTATCTTCATGCAGCGGCTGTCAGCGTGGCCGTTTGCCAGGTCGCCAGGCACTTTAGCCGTTGGGTCACCAGCCCAAGACCCGATTGTTGAGCCATTGAGCCAAGTTGAAGTTCGGCTTCGAAAATCCTTCCATGCCTTTGCAGCGATCCTCAAAGCGCCTCTGGCGGGCTTGGAAGGAGAGGATGGAGGTGATCGGCGTCGGGATCGCGGCGCTGGACGTCATCCAGGAGGTCGACGCGTTCCCGAAAGGTTGGGCGCGCTCTGCTGTTGGCTGTGGAGGCCTAGAGCTCACTCGCGGCATCTCTGTTTTGCTGAGGCAGAGGACTCCAAGGTCGACAAAGGATTTGCTCGAGTGGGAAACGATGCACGATGCTGACAACTGCTGGCGAAATCTGCTCAGTCGCGTGCTCTATCAGTCAGGAAGTGCAGGTGCGCAGGTGTCAAACTTGTTTGCTGTGTGTGGAACTCTAAAGCTGACGAAAGTTCCAATGCTAGGGGCGGCAATGGCACGAATGCTCTTGTAGGCTTTGCTGCGAACACACCTAGACAGGGTCATACAGCAACGTTAACTGCACGTTTTCAGGTTGTGTGCTCGCAACTAGGGGCTCGTTGTCGGTGGATCGGGGTGTCGACCGACCCGCTAAAAGACCCAGACGCGGCGCTCGCGTTCCAGGACTTGGCGTCGTATGGTGTCGATTGCTCGCTTGTCAACACGACCATGACTGGCAGCTTTCCTGTTTCCGTGAGTTTTCCTTGTCATCGTAACTGCGATTGTTTGAGCCAAGCTCTCATTCTACTATGCTTAGTACATTTTGTCGAGCAGACAAACAGGGTCGCGCACCATCGTTCACTTCCGAGGGATTCCTGACATGAGCTTTGAAGTGTTCGACGCAGCGCTCAAGCAGTACCTAGCCACTCGATCGAGCGACGAACCTCCAGTCTGGTTCCATTTCGAGGGCCGCAACATGGATGTCGTGCTTGAAATGATGCATCGTGTGCGTGCAAAAGCGCGAAATGTGACGCTGTCAGTTGAAATCGAGGCGCTACGATACGAGTGGCGGGTTGCGAAGAAGTAAGCCGAGAATGCTTCCGTGTTTATCCCCAAGTTACACTCTTTGGCTGAATATTCCGTGTCTTCTACATGATTCTCAGGCTAATGGCGGCGGCAAACTACGTTTTCGTCTCCAAGGACTACATCAAGGAGAAGCTCAATCTACAGACTGCACAGCAATTTTTTGACGGGGTCCTTGACGGCCAATGGGGTGAAGACTGGAGCACCTTTGTGAAAGGCTTCATCTGTCCGTGGGGAGCAGACGGGGTGTATTTCCTGAACATGAGCTCGGCATCAGTTCACCATGTTGAGGCAGAGCAGCTGGATCACGTTGTCGAATCTGTTGGCGCGGGTGACTCCTTCATAGGTGCGACCATTGCTGCGCTTAGCGCTGCGATCCATTCTCCGTTGGAGCAAGCTATTCGCTTGGCCTGTCAAGTCGCCACGAACAAGTGCACACATCAAGGCTTTAGGCTGTCAGCAAAAGCGTGGAGCGAGTGGGTCCACGCTCTCCAAACACCGTTCAACAATCATCATCACTCAGCGACTGCGTGAACGGAACAAGACGTAGGGCATGTATGCGCATTATTCTCCCGTTGAAAACGAGTTCGTGAAAACAAGGGGAATCTACAAACTAGGCGGCTAACTACTAACGTAAGACTACTGGATATCATTACACCTCGATCGCAGGATAGTCCGCGTTCTCAGCGTCGCTAGCAGCTGAACCCGAGTCCGACGTCGCAGGCGTCGAGCTTGAGGCGCTCATGCCGTGTACACTGGTTTTGTCTGAATGCTCGCGAGCAGGGCCAAAGAGGGAATACGGGTCCTCGATTTCTGCACCTTCCTCTACGCAATTCTCCGGGATCGGCTTCATACCGTGGTCGACACCGATCATTTCGCAAAGCACGTCGATAAACTCGTCTGCACGGCAACCTGGCGGTTGCATTTTGTTAATCGGCCAGTCGTGGAGGCGCAGCTTGCCCTTCACACCACTCGGTTCGACAGTCACATCGATGCGGCGCCAGCACATCGCCTGCTGTTGATTGCACAGCATCGAGTGTGGGAATTCGACCTCCTGCTTGTTGTCGCAATCGTAGCCTTCGACACTAGGAAAGCGCGGGGTCGTGCTTGCATCGAGACCCATTTCGTCTGGGTTGATCTCAACTGAGTGGTCGACGTGTTCGTTCAGGCGCTCGACAAAGGCTGTGTGCTCGAGGCTGTCCCCACCATGCTCCGTAAAACCGGAGTGGCGAATGTGCCATCGCCAGTCCGCGAATCGCTCGGTCAGGAACGTGCTCTTGTAGGGACTGTGGCTGCGGATGGACGCCGACGGAAAGGGAACGACCACATCCCCGTCCGTCATGGCGACAAGCGTGCCGTGCTTGAACTTCTTTAGTGCTCGGATGTACTCCGAGTCCGGGTCGCTCATGACTTCGAGCAGGGGCCGAGTAGGAGCAACAGCAGACGATTCGGGTGACACGTTTCGCTCCGGGGGTGGCGACGCCGTGAAGCTGAATCTGTACCCGGTGCTCTCAGCTTGCGCATTGGGGCCTGGGATATGAATGGGGCACGAGTCGTTCGTTAGGTGGCAGCCATGAGAGCGCAACGTAAGCGAGAGCGTACAGTCCATGAGCAGGTCGATGCCGGTCTGCCCGTAGATCTTCTTGGTCGCGAGCACCTTGTGCACGCCGATGCGCAGGATGTTCTGCGCCGCCAATCGTCAGCCCGCATTTACAAGCGCGAGCTCTGCATCACGATCACGAACCTTGATGGTGGAGGGCCCGCGCGCGCGGCGTGAGCCCAGGTGCGGCGTGCAGACGGTGACGAAGCTGACGAAGTCCATGTCGAGCATGGCGAGCGTCTCGGTGATGTGCGCGAGCGCGTAGCGCGCGTAGAGCCCGCCGAGCGAGTGGCCGACGACCGAGAGGCGGTAGCGCGGCACGCGCGGGTCGAGCTCGAGCGCCAGCACGGCGTCCACGACCTCCTGCGCCAGCTTCGCGCCGCCGACCTCGACGCCCAGCGACGTGTCGGCGCTGTTGGCGCGCGACTTGATCACCAGCAGCTGCCGGTCGCCGTAGCGCCGCCGCAGCGCGCGCTCCACGGCGTCCATGTCGCTCGGCGCGCCGTTGTTGCCGTGCACCAGCACCACCACGTGCGGCGGCAGGCGGCGGTCCGTCTGCGGGGGCTCCGTCATTGATTCCTGTTGCTTGGCGCGGCTCGGAGGCGGGGCGAGGTCTGGGGCGTCCACGCTCGGGCGTCAAATGGCCGCAGCTGGGCGGCGACTCGCCATGTAGCGGGCGAGCCGGCGTTTCTCCCGCATCGCAGATGCCTGCACCCCGCAACAGAAAAGGTCGCAGACGGCGACTGAACTCTGCGCGGAAACGCCCGGTCTGTAGGAATTGGTAGGAGGCGGAAGTGCAAATCACTTGTATTTCTATACTACTTAGATTGTCAGAATGCATCAACAGCGGTTAATTGATGAATTTGGGTCCAGTAGGAACTGCAACGACATGCAAGCAACATTCACGCCACACGCCTCGTTGACGCTTGCTTGCCAACTACGTCTGTCGTAAGCCTCCTTCTGCTTCCAAGAAAGTTGTCGCCTGCGTTTTAGCAGGAGTGCGAAATGGACGGCGAGCGTAGTTTCGATGCCGTGACCTCGAATCGCGCATTTCAACTTTGAGCACTTTCTTCACGTTCGCTGGTGAGGTATGGCCGCTACTAGACGCTCACTTTCAAATCCTTGGCTCCACTACTCTCTTGAGCAATGAAGATCATGGCTGCGCTCGTGTTTGTCGCAGTTGTTGCCATTACGAACAACTCAACAAGAAGCCTTTCGCTTTGCTACCGGCGCAAACGCTTTTACAGACGGGGATGGAAACCCAAATAGTTCGCTCGGGGCATCGGTTTGAGGTGGCTGTTGTGGGGCAAAGAGAGCTGCTCAATGATGGCTCACTTCCGCTCAATTGCGATGGGCCAAGATTTAGATCACAACAGGTAGGCTCTGTGACCGAAAGCGAAGGTTGGCACGCTGCTGCAAGATTGAGCTGTAATAACAGAGGTGATCGCAGTGTTTGCTTGGCTCCATCGGATTGCGGATTTAGTCGATTTCGCTCAGAGTGGATCAGGAAAGCGTTATCGTGATTTGCCAACAACCACGGACAATAGAAAGCGATGAAATCTACAGGGTACAGCAAATCAGCTGAGCACGGAGAATCGACGCCGATGAGTTCAACTTGAGCTCCTGTTTCGTACTGAGCAGTGGTCAGTGACCGCACCGTTGGGGTCTGATTCTTTTGGAACTCCTCGTGATACCAATGAGGCGTAAGTTCCTCGCTAGCCGGTCGAGCCTCGCTGTCGAGCGCTCCTTGACGAGAGAAGCCCCTGGAGACAGCCAGGTAATAGTTACTAACGACTCCATCCGAAGCCATTTGCCATGCCATGTCAGTTCCGTCATTGGGTTCATGACGGATTGTAGATGTTGCGTGGCCGCCACTGATCCGGGTCCGATCTCTTTTTTGCGTGGTGCTGGCTGAGGCGAACCCATTTTGCGTACTTCCCGCAGTGGGTTCAACTCAAATGTGCCAAAATTTTGGGCGTGTCCTGGATGAACTGCCGTCATGGACCATTGTGTTGCGTCGTGAAGCCTTTTCCAGCTGGACACAAAGATATCGACGCGACGACCACCAATTGGTCGAAACTGTAGCGTTGGTATTCGCAGCACCCTTGCGTCTGTGCCTCAGCGATCCAAGCAGTCAAATCGTTAGAAGTTCGGCGCAGGAGGGTGCGGATAGCAGCCCCGCTGGAATCATATGGAGGCACAGCCGCGGCCTTTCTCTGTCCGAAAGGGTCATGGCGCTGGCATATTCCTCCTCCCAGCCGGCACTTCGCCCCTCGCCTCGCCTCGCCTCCGCTCGCCAGCGCTCCGCTACGAGGCCATGGGGGACGCGTCGGCACTGGGCGGCGTGCTGATCGGCATCGGCTGCTCCGTGTTCCTGGTCTTCTGCGTCATCATCCTGTGCGCGAGCTCGTGCCGGCGCGACGAGTTCGACTACACGATCGACATGATCGACGGGCGCGACCTGCTGCTGCGCGAGAACCTGGCCGACACGGTCATGGACGACGGCCAGAGCGAGTGGCAGTGCATCGTGTGCCTGCACCTGAACCACCCGGCGCACGAGGCCTGCTCGCTCTGCGGCGCCCACGTCGAGGCCTCGACGCTCTCGGGCACGCACCTGCTCGCCAACAACTCGACGCTGCTGGGCGCCACCATGCTGCACGCGGGCGCCAGCGCCTCCTTCCTGCTCACGAGCTCGGACATGCCGCTGCTGCGCAGCAGCTCCTCGGCCACAGACAGCGCTGTCGTCATGAAGACGGTCGACGAGAACGCCGTCGACATGGAGACCGCCGACCTCGCCATGAGCGTGCGCCAGCGAGCGCTGCGCTACCGCCGGCTCAACCAGATGCAGCTCAACCAGAAGCAGCGCGGGGCCAGCAGGAGGAGGCTATGGCAGCGCGTGCCGCTGCCCAAT
Organism: Phytopythium chamaehyphon; assembly: GCA_023334415.1. NCBI lineage: Eukaryota > Oomycota > Peronosporomycetes > Pythiales > Pythiaceae > Phytopythium > Phytopythium chamaehyphon. The sequence goes on along the minus strand of JAASGX010000005.1, from coordinate 54,418 downwards.
GGCGCATTCGTATGGGTGCGCACGACCACCCACGCCCCCGTGCTCCACAAGTCGGACTCGCTCGTCGCCAAGCTGCGCAACAACACGTTCCTGACCAAGAACCCGCAGGCCAACCAGCTCCACGGAGAGGTCGCAGAGCAGCTGCACCGCAAGAACGCCGCCTCCATGGGCTTCTTCACCGAGCTCAACGACCACGGCAAGGTCGCGTGGCGCAAGACCGACTCGGTCGCCATCGACATCGACACGCACGACATCCTGCAGGACGGCACTGTCGACTTCGAGGGCGTGCTCTCCATGAGCTTCCGCGACAAGCGGCGCTGGCTGCTCAAAAAGGTCAGCGCCGTCGCAGTGCCCTACACCGAGGCCATGTTCCGCGTCGACGTGCGACGCGCGCACGTGCTCGAAGACTCCCTGGCGCAGCTTGGAGGGCACATTGACCCTGCTCGGCTCCCCGAACACCTCAACATCGCTTTCATCGGCGAACCCGCTCTGGACGCTGGTGGCGTGTTACGCGAGTGGTTCGGGATGATCTGCAAGCAGCTATTTAGCTCCGAGATGGGCTTGTTCACGACGACGCACGCCGAGAACCTGAGTTACTGGATCAATCCTGCGTCCGGGAAGAACCAGCCAAACCACTTGATGCACTTCCGGTTTGCTGGTCGACTGTTTGGAAAGGCGATTCTGGAAGGACTCGTTTTTGAGGCGCACATGGCGCTCCCGTTGCTAAAACATTTTCTGGGCGTCCCCATCACGTTCTCGGACCTTGAGTTCCTCGACGAAGAGCTCCACAAACACTTGTCGTGGGTGCGTGACAACGACAATGTCGACGCTCTGTGTATCACATTCACCGTTCAAACAGATAGCGGGGAAATGGTGGAGCTCAAGCCTGGAGGCGACGACATTGACGTCACTGACGAGAACAAGATGGAGTATCTGGCGCTTATGCTGCGCTACCGAATGCTCGGATCTGTTGCTGACCAGCTCAGCGCCATGCTGTCTGGTTTGTATGAGATTATCCCGAAATCGCTGCTCACGGTTTTCGACTACCAAGAGCTCGACTTTTTCCTGTGTGGACTGCCGACAATCAATGTCAAGGACTGGCAAGCGAACTCGAAGGTACGCCACTTTTGCAGCGAGGCGGACTCAGCCGGTATCGAAAGGGAAATTCAAGTCGTATGGTGGTTCTGGGAAGTAGTCGAGTCGTTCTCGGACGAGGAGCGTGCTCGACTACTGCAATTTGCTACGGGTTCCACTCGTGTTCCCGTTGAGGGTTTCAAGGCCCTAACAAGCGCAAGTGGCTTCGTCCACCCCTTTACGATTCAGCTGATCCAGCGTGGAACGCCGCCTGTTGGCCTCTGCCCGCGTGCTCACACGTGCTTTAACCGTGTGGATTTACCGCTGTACGACTCCAAAGAGGAGCTTAGCAACTACTTGACGCTGGTGAGTGTTTTCACCTTCCTGTGCTGTCGATCTGGTGGCTTACTTCTGTTTGTATGTTGTTTTAGGTTATCCAAATGGAGATTACTGGTTTTGGATTCGAGTAGTGAGTGCCTAGTGTGCAGACAACCATCTCGTGTCAGTTCGATAGAGGTGGTAGTGTACAACGAAGTCGGGTGGAATAGGTTGCCCCACTCGACATGTTATAGTATGAAGCGTTTCAGAGCGTGCACCACAAACTCCTTCGAGTCTTGCTAGTGCGCTTTCTCAACTTCGCTTCCAATACCTCTCCCCAGTCGCTTGCGTGGTGATCGCTTTGGGGCAAAGAAGCCTAACATTAGAGCTATATCCTCGTCCGTTCACTGAGACGAAACTAATTGAAGTCATCAATCCTAAGTATACATGCCTTTTGCGTGTGTTGTTTTTTTCTCTTTTAGCTCAAGAAATACCATGAAGACTCCAGGTCCAGCGAGCTCTGCAAGCAGCGGTCATAAGAGGCGTCACAAACGACGGCCACATGCTGCGCATGAGTGCAGCAATGCCGAGTGCTCTGGCCATGATCACTGTGAGCTGTGCTCGTCGCCGCTACCATCTTCACGCGACAAGCACAAAAACACCCACAGCTCCCCTTTGCTACACTCTCCACCAACGTCAGACCCACTTTCCATGCCAAACTTCTACTTCAAAGCCATGCAAATTCACGCTCTTGTGCATCAAAAGATACAAGCTGGGGCTGATTTTACTGAAGATAATGTTCTTCTTTTGGGAAACAAGGTGCTCGAGATCGTGGAAGATGCATTAACCGCAGCGGTTGGCTGCAGCTCGATTGGAAGCAGCGGATATAGCGCAACTGGAAGCCCATTTGTTATGCTACTCTCCACCGTACTTCCGCTCCTCCGCAAGTTGCTCGAGTGGACGTGGACAACTCGCAGCATTTGGTATGGTTCGTCAGCGCCGTCCACATTGTATCAGCAACACCCTCAGGAAACTTCCAGCGCGGAATACACAGCAAGAAGTAATACCAGCAGTGCCGTGCCGCGAATTGTTGTAAGTGATCTGATATTATGGACAATGCTGGCACAGCACGCCATCATCTCTAAGCTCGCAGCGCATTACAAATCAATCTTGGAGTTGGTTGCGTTTAACGAAGACGAATCTGATGATCTCAACGATCAAATGAGTCTATTGGCTGCGTCTTCAACTATGCCAGCTTCGCTTACGGGAGATAACCGACTAGCCCGAATCCCCCACGTTCACCACATTGCTAGCGAGTTCGAAGATGTATTTGCAGAATATCGAATATGCCTCGCCGAGCTCACCGAGTGCCTCACCGAAAATATGGAGACGGTAGGTATATGTGTTTTCACCATGACTGCAACTCAGCGGTGGAGATAACACTACAGATGAATTGCAGATTGCAAGTCGGCTTTGCCGTCCAGTAGTGTCGAAAGACGCGTCCAAGGCACGAGGATCTGCAGTAGGCTAACAATTCACTCCGTTGTTGTTGATTTAGTGTTGGAATCTCATCAAATGCACGGTGTCTGCAGAGCGAATTCATGGAGCTTCTGGTGCTTCAAGTTCTAGATCCTGTGGCCAAGCGAGCCGTTGATTCACCGACGCCGTCGAGTATCTATCTGTTCCCCCGTCTACTTGACAGGTGCATTTCTGTTGTCATCGAGTACGTATTGTTGACACGGTTTGGGTTGACTTACTTGAGACTAAATGGCAGTTGTTTTTCTGCTGAAGCGAGTTCATCTTGCGACGAGGCACTAGGATGAATGAAATTGTTGCCGCGCAAATCGAAAAGGGAGCGATGTATCTCCGCACATGGAGTTTGCGGATCGAGACAGACTACAACTCACGCGCTCGAGCTCTTTCACTCCAACAGCATCCTGCAGGTGATATCAATGTCAATGCTCGACTAAACCAGCTGCTTCGTGGCAACAGCGGCGGATCAAATTCGATAACACGGGAATCTTCAGCAGTTTCGAGTAGTGGCGCAAAGCTGTACCGCTCGAATACAAGTGCTCCCAGTGATAACAATCGATCCATACCTGAACCTCGCATGGAGCTCATGACGCTCGATGGATTCAAACGACTCGACAAACACATCAAGCAATGGCTCCACGAAGAGAGGAACGACAATGCAGGTCCACTCCCTGCTCAACGATCTCGAGGTGTAAATCTCGCTGATGGGATCCGTGAGTCGCTCGCACGAACGTTTACTGCGAGAAACAGTGGCGGCTCCGTGCGCTTCGATGGGTAATGCAAATTAACACTTTATTCATTTGCTTCACAATACAGTATGACGACAGCGTCGACGACCCATATCATTAACGTCGAAGGCTTGTCGTATTGGAGTGTATGTGGAATTTCGTCGACAGGGTATTTGTGCGCCACGAAACGAGGGTTGGCAGTACCAACGATTCTTGCGCACTCACGACATCGCACACGATTCACACCTGCACGACTGTGAGAAGTCTCGGGCTTGTGAGAGCACAAATGAGCTCTTAATGTATCAAAGCCCAACGACACCACGCTCATTGTTTCAGCAGAGAATACTTGACGTTGCTCTAGAGTCAAAATCACCACTAGTGGCCGATCACAACTGAGCATGACATGCCGAAGGGCCTGCAAAAACGATCGGGATGTCTCCTCATCGTAAAACACATCGCTGCATCAGAGCGACAATTAGATACAACATTAGCGATATGGAAGCAAAAACTAGTGACAAAATCGTGACGGAAACTTGCCTGGCGATGACAACACCTAACTGCCCAAGGGCTAGAGTATCGCTTGGTTTCCACGAGAACTCGTCCTTTCTAATCACCCCTTCTTGCCACGGAAGATTTTCTGTTTTCCAGTCATAAATGCGGGTCGCTGGGACGCATTTGGTGGGAGCAATCCAGCTCTGATTGCACTTGTGATCCTCACTAGCATTTCGCGCCGTGCAGTTATCCTCGATATTTCTTTGAGCGATCCTTAGAGCACCAATATCTCCATCGGTCGCAAAAACGCAACGCGCCACCCGCGCTACGATTATAGATACGAGTCCTAGTGATATTGGGTCCACTAGTGAGTACGAAGCAGTGGAGTTGCCTTTCAAAAAAATGTGCTCTCACCGACACCGCAGCCAAACTCGAGCACCGTGGCGTCCACAAACAAATCCTAGGCTTGGGTTAGCGATTATTGCTCGAGAAGCACAGCCAAGATGATAGCCAAATTCGCTCACCGGTCTCGCCTCAATGAACTCGGCAAGTAGCAGGGCCGCTCGCCAGATCTGGGAGCCCGCAGCTCGCCAGGATGTCCGCAATCGGACCACTAGCCTCAAGCAGTGCTCCTCTTTCTCACTTGCAACACTCCCATCTTCTCGTGTTGACGCAGCAAGCGCCAATACCTCTGCAGCTCGTCGCTTCTTGGGCCGCGGTAGGTCAAGATCTCCGTCCGAGTCCTCGAACTTCGCAGCCAAAGTCTTCCAGCGCACCACAACCGTCTGCAGCTCACTACCTGCTGCTAACGCAGTCGACTATTGCAATAACGAACACCTTCAGCCACCGCTAGTGGCTCTCCTCAGCTCGCTAACGCACCGCTAGGCCGTCGCCTGCTTCGTGCAGCTCGGCGGTCACCTCGGACGCCACCAAGTGATCAGCATCTCCCCGCATCGTAGGTCTTCGCTAAGGTGCGAACTTTGCTGGAATTGCGTAAAGTTGCAACTTGCAACATGCAGGTGACGAAGCTGCTGCTCGCGGCGCTCTGCGGCTTGGCGAGCGCCCGCTCGGCGCCCAGCAGCGTTGCGTCGCTCTCGTTCTGGCCCAGCGACGTCGGCGGCGAGCTCAGCCACGAGCTCGACGGTTCTCTGGGCTTTTTTCGAGCCACGGGAAGCCACGGAATGCTCACTTTCGCGATCTTTGACTGCCGCAGGAGATGAGATCGAGGTCGAGCGAAAGGAAGGAGGAGGGTTGCTCGCCATGTACGCGGCGTCTCTGGACCTTGATGACCTCCAGATCTCCTTGCACCCTGCGATTCGCTCGCTCAAGGTGGACTTTAACCTCAGCATTATGATAAAATTTCTCTACTGGAGTGGACTGAACGGTGATGCACAGGTTGCATGGATACCACCCAGCGACAGGGACAGCTCTACGTTTAGCAGTGTTATTGCACACGCGCGAAGTTTCTTCCGCTCGCACGCTGTTGGAGTGCACCTGCAGGTCGAGCTTGACAGTACGAAGGTGGGCAGTGCCGATGTAGTTGAAGGAAATATCCGTGGGCTCTTGGACCATTTGCTACCGTCACTGACGGAAGGGCTCGAACTACAGCAAGGTGAGCGAATCTCAGTGGATAATATGCAAGTGTGGTTGAAGACTCAGTATTTTTGTCAATGTGTATAGGCTTTTTGGCAAGATCGCCATGTAGCCCATCAAACTGGAGCGACGAGAATGTTCAATCGCTGTTTCAAGCCCCAAACGGCACGTCTACAAGTCAGAACGAACTGTGCTATGCCTCATCATTCTCTATCCCAGATGCAGCTACTACTTCCGCTCAAGGATTTTGTTGCGCACCACCATGTTCTTCTGACACTGCATCATCAAAGGCGGAGAAGCTAATTTGGTCGACACCGATAATGGTATTACCTTCTTCGGCCCAGCTACGTGCTGCCAACTTGCTCGTCCAAAGTGATGGCAAGAGAGCGCAAATTGACTACACAGAGGTCCATATGGCTTCAACACGCCTCCAAATCAGCAGGCGCAACGACTTACTGTCGACGGTATCAATTGCTGCAGCGACACTCATCAAGCAAGACTTTCAGCTCCATGTCGACTATCAGCTACTCTCTCCGTCTGAAGATATTAGCTTCAGAGGCACAACTACCCTTCCTATTATGTCCTTACCCATCCCAGCCACCATGGCTGTTGCCGTTGAAGGTGAAGGCTTCCACCGCCATTTGACCGTCAAACTAAATGTGCAAGAAAAGAGTGCATGCGCACCGAAAACAGAAGCAAGCGTTCTGCTGATCCTGCCCCTGTCACACACAGTGTATGCGGATCTTGACGAGATGCGGGTGAATAATTGCAAATCCGTTTTGGTTTGAAAAGGTATTGGCCCTTACACCCGATTTGCTGTTCACGCAGAGACTAGAGCGATTTGGCCACTTCCAAGTGCACGCGTTCGAAAAGCACATTGAGATTGAGCGCCCGTCTTCAGTGTCTTCCCAGCATGTGATTGCTGTGCAATTGAAGTTGTAAGTCCGCAGTGCATACGTCTCCAAATATTTGTGTGAAATGAAAGCTGACGAGAATGACATACAATAGATCTTCAACCCGGCAACTAGACACTGAGATACCTATGCACTTTCGGTACCAAGCTCCCTCAACAACCGAGCTGTACCGTTCCGCTGTTGTGGTGGCACCTGAGGCGTTATTGTACTGCCACCCACGGATTTCCTCATCCCCTGAAAGTGCTTCTGAAGTCGGCATTGAGGGAGATGTATTCGTACAGCATCTCAAGGTGAGGATGATACAGTACTGTTGCTGATTAGAACAAGTGGGGCAAATTTCTGACAATACCCCATCCTCCGATTCAGCAGCGCTATCATTCTGGACGGGGTCGTACAGCGGTCAATTGGCACTCGATTGCGCTAGCCTCACCTATCGACGCCAAGCGAATTCTCACCCCCGTCGGCTTTTTGCCGTCCCAGGCCGTTGTCAGCTCAATTACGTTTGCCTCTACGTGCGTTGCAGCAGCAATGCTCGTTTGGATTGCTGCTCGGCGTCAACAGCCAACGGAGAGCGGTCAGCGCGAAAAATTTGATTAGACGATTCTCTTGCATGACCATCAACGAGAATATTCTGTGCGATGTTGTTGAGAGAATTCAGACTTGGTGATTTTAGTTTGTGGCGAACACATGAACAAGTAGTAGGTGTGATCGTAGAGGGAGACATATCTTGGCTATCAAGAGCAGCTGGTCTCGAGCATCTGCAGCGCGAGTGTTGTGTGATCCAACACAAAGACCGTGTAGTGATGCATTCGGCGAGCCTGCAGGTCTCTTGTTACTGGTGTTGGAGGCAATGATCCGGGTGTGACCGCTCCGATGAACCCGCGAAGGTTGGAAGCGCAGCTGCTGCAATCATCATCCTCCTCCGACGCGTCCGAGTCTGCGTCGCAACTTGGAAACTGTACTTTTGCTCGGAAGAGGTTGAGTGGCACACTTGAGTGCATCATGCTCTCCATCCTCCGCTTCATGTCTGTTGGCAGCATCAGCTCCTGCTGCATGTACTCAACAGCCCACCCAGGCTCGAGCATGTCGAAGTCGTCGCCATCGTCGTCGTCGTCATCCTCATCCGGGTCCCAGTAGTCGTTCTCCAGGGACGATGCTGGTCGCCGTCTCGACCGTCGGCGCTCCGTATTGACAGGTGACGTGCACGGCGTCAAGTTCCGGTGCTGCTTTTTGTCGGTGTTCGACGAAGACGAGCCCATGAAGAGCCCCAGGATGGAGCATGTGATGTACTCGTACAGGCGCGCCACGAGGTTCTGCTTGTCGTCTCGCCCGCTTTCAGCTCGCGAGTCTGCGGCCAGCAGTGTCGACGCGGCCTCGCCCTCGGAGCCGAGCAGCGATAGCCAAAAGTCGGTGAAGGACGCGTCCGCGAGCGCCTTGACGGACGCGGCCGCCCTGTCGAGCGACCGGGCCGCGCTCGCGGGCAGCTGCGCTTGCAGCAGTAGGTATCCTTGCAGCGCGGCCGTGGCGCAGCAGCGGTCGATGCGGGCCAGCACGAAGGCGAGCGCGCGCAGCAGCTGGCGCTCGACGGCCGTCAGCACGCGCGCGGCGAGAGACTGGCGCGGTGCGAGGGCGGGGATGTCGATGGTCAGCGCCACGGCGGCGAGCACCATGACCGAGCGGTGGGGACCCGAGTAGCCCTGGCGCTGCTTGGCGTTCGGTCGGGTTGCGATCTTTCGGCAGAGGCGAAAGCTTCTAAAATGAGCCGCGCTGGACTCGCGAGCGTTGCGAAGCTATAACGGGCCTGGAGGCTGCGAGATCGAGACGCGAGGCTCGAAGCTCGCGTGGATGGGAGGAGAGGAGTCCTCGAAGCGTGTGGGAAGGCTGCACGCGACCGGATCCTCCTCCGACCGACTCATTGTGCGTCACGCCCACGGTGGGACGTCGTCTGAGATCGCGAGCCGCGGCATCCGCGCGGAACGCGCCCAGATCCGAGGCGCTCTGCGTTTCTGTCCACTGGCGGCCAAAGGGTTAGCTGCTGGCTGGATGCTCGCTGTCGAGTCTCGCTTGAAGCAAAGCGGTATGCGCACATGAGGCGGCCTTGACCAACGACGCATGTTGAAGGCAGGGTTTAGGATGTAGGGTTTACGCTAACCCTAGTGACGCGAACTCTCCCCATAACCCGACACCATCCGATCGACCGACCGATCGACCGACCAACAGATCGCTCGCCCACCATGCTGACGACGCGCGCGCTGCTGCTGCGCCCGCTCGCGCGCTCGGCCGCGCGCTGCTCTCGCCAGTCGACGATGCTGCTGCGCCCGCCTCAGCGGCTCGCAGGCGCGCTGCTGTCGACGCTGCCGCCGCCGCGCGAGGACGGGGAGCCGACGCCCGCGCAGCAGCTGGAGCGGCTGCTGGCCGAGAACGTGGCGCTGCGGGGCGAGGTGGCGGCGCTCAAGGAGCAGCTGGCGGCCAAACCCAAGCCGGGCAAGCTCATGGCGACGATCCAGCAGTTCGGCATGCCCTTCCTCGTCTGGTGGACGAGCCTCTACTTCATGTCGGGCGCGGGGCTCTACCTGGCGCTCGACACGGGGCTGCTCGCGGGCGACCAGGCCATCGACTTCGTCATGTCGATTGGGCTCGACAAGTTCATCGACCCCGAGCGGCTCGACCCCAAGTACGGCAACCTCGCCATCGCCGTCATCGTCAACGAGGCGCTCGAGGTCGTGCGCTTCCCCATCACGATCGCCACCCTCCCGTACGTCAAGCGCGTCTTCTCCAGGAACAAGGAGGAGGCCAAGTAGACCGGTCCGGGACAGGCCCGACAAGCGAAGACCAATACACTGGCTCCGGGTTAGACTTAACTCTGTCTACGACAGCTTCCACTGGAAGATGCTGCGGTCGTTGCCCCCGACCGAAACGATGTACTTGTCGTCGTGGCCGAAGCGCACGTTCGTTACGTGTGACGAGTGGCCACGACACGCAACAAACTGTGACTGTGCAAACGAAACATCCAGCGTTATTGCCCCATATGATCCAGTACAGCGTGAAGGCACTCGCCACTTACCCCCTTGAGCACGCACGGGTAGCGAAACACCTTGAGCAGTCCATTGTCATCGCCCGAGGCTAGCAGCGAGCGGCTCTTGGATGCACATACAGAGTTCACGTCGGTGCCATCGGCACACGCAGGCCAGATGCCCTGCACGGGCCATCCTAGCACGCAGGTCCACGTTGCCCACTGCGTATTCTTCAGTGACGACGCAGACCGCACCTGGTCGGATGTACTTGTGTCGCAAAAAAGAAGCTCGTACGCTCCGCAGTTCGACTGTAATTGAGCTCCATCGGCTGAAAAGTCGAGATGCGTGATGTAGCTGTTGTGCTTCGCGAAAGGCTTGCGCTTTTTCATGGACACGCGTGACGGCGTCGAGATATCCCGGTTTTCGATCGAGTAAAGGTAAATTGCATTGTCATGAGACCCGAATGCCACCATCGAGTCATTTGGAGAAAACTTGACATCACTGATCCATTCCTTGGCTGGCCGGTCTTCAAAGATCACCGATGCTTGTCCAGATAGAATGTCACGAAAAGCGAACAATGCGACTGCTCCATCTGATGTCTGCGTTGCACCTTTGTTGTTTGATTTCGACACTGCTGGGCGCCGCCGACCTACGCCGCCATTGTCGCCACCAAAGCCCACAGCTATTAGCTCACCGTCATTTGAGAATGCGCAAGCTCGAGCCTTGCATCTTAAGCGACTGAGATTGACCATGCGCCTGGCATCCATATCCCACACGCGCAAAGTGGCATCATCCCCAGTAGTTACAAAATACCGGCGCAATGGATGCACAGCAAGACCCCACAACTCCTGCGCAAAGTGCCCTGAAGCTAGCAGAGAAGCAGGTGCGAGGTCAATACTGCGATCAGAAATTCCAGTAAGTGGAAGCTCGACAATGTCACTGGAGCATGTAGCAACGAGGAGCCTGACACCGTCTTTTCGGAGGCATATGCTGTTTACAGCGGTATTGAGACACTGGAAAGAGAACCCGTTCGTCATCTCCGCCAGGCTAAACGTGCGGATCGACTGAAAGCCCCCGTTCCAAACTACTACGCGTCCGTCCTTGCCTCCACTCAACAGAACTGAAGAGGGAACTCCCCGTGCGTCAAGGTAGCTGTCCGCCACGTACACGACACGGACTTCTCCTTCGTGTGCCTTCACACTCTTTGCTAGCTGATTTCCCTTCCAGACATAAAGCTCGCCCGATGCAGTACCTGTGACAAACGACTCATCGTTTCGATTTGGCGAGGTCGAAAACGCACAACCTGACGGAAACGCTTGAAGTACCCCTACCTTCCCAACTTGCCCCTTAGTTGCAGAGATGCTGTTTGCGCCTTTCACCTCCCAGAAGAGAATGTGTTTGACTCCTCCAGTGATAAAGCTATCACGGCCGAGTCCGAACGCTGCGAACATATTGGTGCCTCGATCCCCTTTCACAGTGGCGACCAAGCGACTCGATGTCCAGGCACCGCCATTGCTTGCATCTTCCCAAAGTGCAACAGTGTGGTTGTCATCCGATCCGACGCTCACAAGATGAGTATTGTCGGAACTAAATGCCAACGATAAAATTGACCGAGCTTGCGCCGTCAAAGTGCCAGCTTTAATCTCGTTGCGCAGCTCTCCGGTGTGTGAATCCCACAGACGGACAACTGGAGCCTTCCCGCGTTCTCCCGTAGCAATCACGGCTCGTGTCGAATTGCTTATTGCGAAGCTCGTGATATCATCGTTATGACCAACGTGGTGTTTTTGAAAGTGGCTAGATGCGTCGTAAATTACACCCACAGCCGCAGTGTGATAAACGACTTCGTTGAACTGGTTATATGCCACGTTCTGACGCGAAGAAGCCGATTGATAGCCGTAAACCCACTCGAGTTCTACCCTCACATCGGGTTCCCGTGCGTTTGGAGCTGGGGCATTGCTTGGTGCGACAATTGCTCCAATCCACGGTTTCACCGCCATGAATTCGTCTCCTTCGGTATCAGTATACATCTCATCATCCTCTACTTGCTCTCGTTCCTTGACGGCTCCTTCGGATGCGATGTTTTCCAACGCGGTATCAAGGACAATTGCCGTATCACTGTACGATCTATCATTGATAGACGAATTATTTCGATCGCTGCGCAAAACATTCCACTGCATCACGCAACGATCAAGGCCACCAACACTAATCACCTTCGAGTCGTTCAAAATCCAGCGTACGTTGGTTACATGAGAAGAATGTGCCCGATACTCATTTCCAGCTGCGTTCTTGATGATGCAGGGATAACAAAACAGCTTCACCTTTCCAAAATCATCTGCAGATGCAAGTAGATCACCACTTCCGCTTCGAGAAACAGCATTAACATCTGTACCATCTGAGCACGGAGGCCAAATGCCTTGCACAGGCCAACCAAGGATGCACGTCCAGGAAGACCACACAACATCCTTGACACTACTCGCTGATGTCACGTGCTTCCCCGAGTCAGCTCGGCTGAACAGCAACTCATACGCCCCACAGTTACTTTGGACAAACTGACTGTCTGCTGAAAAGTCTAGGTGCGTTATGTAACTTTGATGCTTGTTGAACACTCCACTTTTGCGAACCACAATCTCGCCATTCGTCTGTCGTTGTACACGATAGAGATATATGCAATGATCATGCGATCCAAGCGCAAGTATCGCCCCATTTGGAGAAAACTTTATTTCGCTGATTGCTTGCTTTGAGGGCTTGTCATTGAAAACACACTTTCCCAGGTCGTCGTAACTTACTATCTCGACAGCTCCAGAATTGTCAATACCTTTACTGGCGGATTTTGCTTTAGCTTGTTGTTGAGCTCGTCCACCGTATCCAAGTGCAATCAAGTCTCCAGTAGGGGATATTGCACAAGCTCGTGCAGCAGCTTTCAAACGTGCCATTCGGAGCATTGTACGACCCCCAGAGCACCAAACCCGAGCTGTCTGGTCGTCACCCACTGTGCAGAATTCTGATCTTGTAGGATGGCACGCCAATCCCCACAACTCCATACTGCAGTGACCTCGCGTGACAAATTGAAGTGTGGGCTTGGAATTTGAACTGGCATCGAGCTTGAACAAATCACTTCCCAATGTGCCAACCAGAAGAACGCGAGAGGATCGGCGAGATGAATTTACACTTCTCACAGCCGGATTTGACAGGCTAAAATTTGGCCCGAGTGTTGTTGCGACATTTATCAGGTTGATTTCCACTACCTTGGCAAACTGGGCACTCCATACTACAACTCTTCCATCTTTACCCCCGCTTATGAGTTCTCCAGAGTCTAATGTGACAGATAAAGCAAATACTGGGCCAGACCCATGTGCTTCTACTGTTCGTGAAAGCTGATTCGACCCCTGGAACACAAATAAATTTCCGTTTGAGCCTGCAGCAACGGCAGAGGAGCCAAAAGAGACGACACATTCAAACACTGGTGCAACGACTGCCTTGCCGAATATCGCGTTCTTCGACGTCAAGCTCTTCCCCTGCTCTTTCCAAAACCTGATATGTCTCTCTCCGCAAGTGATCCACTCGTGATTGCTCGAATGATGACAAATACTTCGAACCGCGTGGCGCTCTCCTTTTCCAGAAGCGACAAGCAGTCCATTTTGCCATGAATATATGGCGATACTGTGATCGTCATCTCCACCTACAGCGCCGAGTTTAGCCCCATCTGCTGAAAAGCACATGGCTGATATGAAACGCTGAAGAAAGCCTTCGATGCAGGGAACGGATGTGGAGCAATTTTCTGAGCTCCAAACGAAGATTTTCGGTAGTTTCCCCATTTGTGCGGATGCAAAGGCTGTTCCATTAGGATGAGCACAAAGTGCAACGATGTCGTCGTCATGGCTTCTAAAAAAGCGCTGACGGGGTGCAGCTTGCTGACAAGTGTCTTCCGCGACAATGCCAACAGTAGCTGCGTGGTACACAACGCGACCGGCTGCATCGAAGCGTGCATTGTTGGATGCATTCTGACTTTGATACCCGTGCACATGCTCTAATTCTAGCTGCACACTAGGAGCCGTGCTGGCGGTCTTCCCTATTTCTTTAGCGTTAGATGGTGGTACAATTGCTCCAAGCCACGGTTTCACTGCCATAAATTCATCCCCGATCGGATCATCCGTAAGCGCACCGGAAAAAGACTTATCAGTACCTTTGTTGTCATCCAAGTAATCATCAAGTTCTTCATCTGCTTCGGTCGTAAAAACACGAAATTCTACAAGAGCAGCGCTGGATTTCCTTCGACGACTGGTGTTTGCCGTGGCGATGTCAGCGTTTGCGATCTCAATAGGGCTTGATTCGGTTGGCTGCACCTGCCCGTCATGTCTCCAAACAAAGACACAACGATCATTGCCACCCAACGAGACAATATAGCCGTCCCCAACTCCCCACCGAATATTCGTGACATGAGACGAATGGCCGAGCAACTCTAGACTCGACGCTTTTTCTAGTGCGCAAGGATAGCGAAAAATCTTTACCTTGCCAAAATCGTCGCCAGTTGCTAAAAAATTGCCACTTTTTGAACGATCAACTGCATTCACATCTGTACCATCACTATCCGGCTCCCAAATGCCCTGAACAGACCAGCCAAGCGTGCAAGTCATAGTATTCCATCTCTCATCGCGAAATGTGGAGGCACTTGTGATGTGGCGTCCATTTTGGACCTCGCTAAAGAGCAACTCGTACGCCCCGCAGGTACTCTGAATAAAGTTCCCATCCGATGAAAAGTCAATGTGCGTGAGATAGCTTGAGTGCTTTTTGAAAATATGACGCCGACTGAATCCATTGAGAACATCGTATACATACATTTTGCAGTCATGACTAGCAACAGCAAGAAAGCGTCCATCTGGGGAGAACTTGATGTCGCTTACCCACTTTTTGGCATCCAAGCACGGTTCTTTGATAATGGCAAGATCTGCTTCGTTGTACACTACAAAGCCCCCTTGTATTGGTGGACGACCTGTACTTCCGGACCCTGCCGTCGAAGACATTTTACCAACAGGTTGTCTTTGCTGAGGGTTTTTGCTACTGGTGCTTGCTGCTCGCGGAGGTTCCGCACCACCAAAACCAACCGCGATCATTTTACCATCAGGGGAGTATGCACATGCCCTTGCTTGCCCATCTAAACATACAGAGCGAAGCTCTTTATGAGCAAGCAGGTCCCATATTCTAAGCGATTTGTCGTCCCCAACTGTACTAAATTGTAACTTGCTGGGATGAACAGCCATACCCCATAACTCGCCGATGAAATGACCTTTCACGTGCGGGTCGTTGGAAGCAAAGTTTTTACCTGACTTGGAATCGATCTCGTATATCTCTGAAGCCTCTGTCCCAATAAGAATTGAGCGCTTGTCAGGAGACAAGCAGCAACTGCGTACAGACTTGTAGTGCATAGAATTCGTTATAGGTGATACGACGTCGCCGATATCAAACGGGCCAGCAATCTTTTGGATTTTATCGTCCCAAACAACAACTTTGCCATCCTTGCCCCCAGATACCAGCATTCCGGCTGCATAGTAGAGTGCAGTTACAGGACCTTTATGAGCAGCAACTACAGCGGACAGATCTCGCCCTGAGAACTGATACAGATTTCCATCGGCCGTCCCCACAACTGCCGAAACCATACCACCTGCTCCTTTTGAGATGAATTCTATCGTCAAAAAAGCTTGTTGCGTACCTTTTTTCCCGAGCAACCCTTTTTTCGATGATAGCGCACCGTTCTCAAAAGTCCAAAAGTCAACGATTTTCTGGCCACAAATTGCAAACTGTTTGGCATTACTTGCTGAAGATCCACCCGAAGGAGTTGCAATCGAGAAAGGAACTGCCTTGTTACCCTTCATCGTAGTCTTGAGAATAGCTGACTTCCACGAATCTTTGGACTCGTATAGTGCAATACTATGATCTTCATCATCACCGACTGATACTAGTTGTTCCGTCGAGAGAAACACTAGCAGCAGAACACCTCGCTGGTGGAATCCTTTGAGTACGCAAATAGGCTCAGCTGCTTCCAAATCCCACAAAACGATTTTTGGCTGCTTTCCGATTTCTCCACTTGCCGCTATTGGAAGAGTCGGATGCACACATAACGACAGCACATCGTCTGTGTGGGCTACAAGATGCCGTTGTGTCTTGGTTTTTGTATTATGAAGAACACACACAGCTGCAGCAGGGTAAATGATCTCATCATGGCGACCAGAAAGATTGGATTTGGAACTAGGTGTGAAACGAACATTGTTTCGGCTGTTCTCCTGGGCACTATAGCCGTGAACCCAATCTAGTTTGACAGAAATCACTGGGGCCTCACGAGACACTGGAGGCGCCTTTGTCGGAGAAACAATCGCACCCTTCCAAGGCTTGACGGCAAGGAATTCGTCTCCGGAGTCCGTTTGTGCCAATAAATCCGTAGGTGTTGTTACTTCTGCAACAGAAGACGAATCGTCGGCTGATCGTTTGGCCCTTCCCCATTCGCTGGCAACGTCATTGTCTGCGTTGTTGTCGTCTTCGATTGGATTGGTTGATATATGGTCAAACAGCGCAAACAGCAACTTGGTGCGAGTGTTTGAGGTGCAGTATTGTCTAAACTGCTCGCAGTTGATCGTTTCCGATCGGTCGTTATCAGTAATCGCATTTGACGCAGTTGCTGACATTCTGATTTCCCGAAAGATTGTTGAAGCTAGCGTAATAGCCTCGTCCTCGCTGATTGGTGTCTGCGCTCTCACCTGCGTTGTTTCAGTCGGAGATTTTCCTGCGCGCACCCGAACAATCTTGCCAAGGCCCCACAGTGTCGACTTAAGCGATATGGTGAACTCGTCCAGGTCCAGCTCTCCGTCCTCGGACATATCCCACGAGTCAAACAGCAAGTCGATCTTGTCGTCGAGCGGGGCTGCAGCGATGAACGCCACTGCCGAAAAGAACTCGAGCGCGTCCATGACCTGCAGGTCCCTACTGTCTCCTGAGCCGCCACGAGCGTAGGCCGAGGCCGCGGCTGATGCGGGCTGTGCAAACACTGCGAACGCACGGTCCGCGTCCGCCGTCGCCTTGGCCGTCGACGCCTGGGGCCGCAGCGCCCGCGCCGCACTGCAGCAGACGGTGCGGAGCTGGGCGCGAGTGAGCGCGAAGGACGCCGCGTAGTCGTAGAAGGCGCGCCAGAGCGCCTCGATCTCGGCCACGCGCAGGTTGTCGAACGCGTCCATCTCCCCCGCCAGCTCCGCCGCGCGCGGGTCCGCCAGCGCCCCCTGCAGCGCCGAGTTGCCCATGGCGATCGCTTGAAGGCCAAGTGTCTTTTCGCTGTCAAAGGGTTTGTATCCACAGATTTATTTACGAAAATCGTACGCTTTCAAGCCTGGGAGAGACTGGATTGGAGGGCGTTGCCCCCTTGGGCCATTGAAAAGTTTCTCTCCAGCCGACACCATGGCCGACATCCAGAACTTCCAGACCTTCGGTGCGTGGCCGCATGGGCGCCCCCTGCTGTCGTAGGTAGAGCATGAGGCGCTAACGGATCTCGTGCGACTCTTGGCGCCGGACAGACGCGTTCGCCGACGCCAAGGACGACTCGGGCATCGGCGGCGGCAAGGTCCACGTGCGCGTGCAGCAGCGCAACGGGCGCAAGTCGCTCACGACGGTGCAGGGCCTGGCGGACGACCTGGACATCAAGCGCATCCTCAAGGCCTTCAAGAAGAACTTCAGCTGCAACGGCGCGCTCGTCAAGGACGACGAGCTGGGCGAGATCATCCAGCTCTCGGGCGACCAGCGGACCAACATCCGCGAGTTCCTCGTGGACCAGGAGATCTGCACCGAGTCGCAGATCGTGCTCCACGGTTTCTAAGCAGCCGCGGCCGCTCGCGCGCTCGCCTGGCGCGGCCAGCAGAGCCTGTCTGTAGATGAGGGAGGCGTCCAAAACTGGGTGGAAGGAACTAAACGCGTGGACTGAAGCGGGCATCGGCGCGGCCACAGCTGCCTCGGGATTTGTAGACCTCTCCCGTTGGAGCGCGCGTGCAGTTGCGAGTTGAGAATGAATATGTTTCGCATTGATCCGAGAGTCGCCGAGCTTGAATCCACAGAGCCATCTAAGTAGGGACTCGTGTTAGCTTACTGCTAGGCTTCCTGTCTCCTTGTCCTAGTCCACGCCAAGCCCATCAGTTGTGGTGCTCGACCTTGAATGCGGGGAACTCGAGGTCCGGCTGCCAGATGCCCTGCACGGTCGGGCGCTCGGACACGACCGGCTTCTTGAGCGCCGTCATCTTGCGGCCGCTCGAGTTCCGCAGACGCTCGAGCTGGAGAGGTTACAACCAAAGGGAACCAGCGTCAGAGCTGCACAACTCAAATGGCTGCAGCTCAACCCGAGCGCCAACGTACCTGCGAGAGCACAAACTTGATGTCCTGGTTCTTGACGTCGACGACCTTGCGCTGCGAGGTCACTGCAGGCAACGATCCGTGTAAGTGAAGGCTCTAATGTATAATCTAGCAAGCACACCAGCGCGAGCGCACCGTAGTCGCCAATGAGCACCGGGTGGCGAGCGCCCTTGACCTCGGTCTGGAACTTGACCTGCGGGTTCTCCTTGACGAAGTTGAGGAAGCGCGGGTCGCTGAACATTTGCCTGCGCGTCGTCACTCCTCCAGTCAGTCTGCAGTCATGTAACGCTCGCGCCTGCGTATCAAGCCCGCACCGGACGTAGCGGCTGCTGCCGCCATGCTGGCAGTAGCGGATCGTCACCTCCTTGAGCTGCCACACGCCCTTGGTCGCCATGGTCGCCTGGGGGAAATGCTCGGCCGCCACCCACCCGCACTCGCAGTCCCGACTAAGTACGCTCAGTATCCAGCGACCTTCGGGCGACACCCATCTCTTGAAGCTGTCGACAACCAGAACACTTGGCGGGAAGGTGCAGCGGCAAAGGCAACCTCCAGGAATCGATCGGGCCGGCCGCCATGGCGCCGCCCAGCGCCGAGGCGGAGAAGAGCGACATCGACGGGCTGCTGCAGCTGGCGCGCGCGCACCAGCGGCAGCACGAGGACCGCGCGTACGACGCGGCGGCGCCCGCGGCCGTGCAGCGCTGCAAGACCATGCTGCGCAAGCTCAGCAAGCTGCTGCCGCGGCTCGTAGCGCCCATCAAGGGCATGGCGCCGCCCGCGGCCGCCGCCGTGCTGCAGAGCTTGTGCGAGCTGCTGCGCCTCCTGCTGGGCGGCCGCGTGTGCCCCGAGTGGAGGCAGCTGTTCGTCGACGCGCGCGCGGCCGACGGCGCCACCTCGTGCGCCTCGCTGCTCAACATGCTGCTCTTCATGCTCAACTTCTACGCCAACCCCGCGCTGGGCAGCGCGCAGGGACACGTGCTGGGCGTCGTGCTGCAGATGGCGCGGCTGCTGCAGGAGACGGACGCGCACGCCTTCGGGCACCTGTTCCAGGACACTGTGCAGCTGCTGGAGGACGCATTCCTGCTCGAAGAGCATCTAAAGAACCGCGACGGGCTGGACCTACGCGACAACGCAACTATAGCATGCTTCCTCGACACGAGCGTGCACATTTACCAAAACGCCGATGGTGCACTTCGCCCCAAGACCCCGCTGGTATTGTGCGGCTGCGCGGCGATCGACGACTACAGCAATCGATACGAGCGCGTCGAACAGCTCAAACTACTCTTGCCGCGAGTGCGTGTTGACTCTGCAACTACTGCGATCATCCTTCGTCGAAGTATCAGCGACTTGGCACGACCCATGGTGCTGCTCCACCGAGACACTGTCGAGAATGATCGCGCTTTCCATCGCTTGTGTCGGCTAACTGAGCTCTTTATTCGAAAGGATGAAGAGTTATTGTGCTCTTTCTCTCAAGACGAGACAATTGATCAATCACAAATCCGGCTTTCGCGAAGCCAACTTGTTGCGATTGCCCGTAGCTCTAGAGCATTACTGGAAGTTATGCTACATACTGCTAAAGGCAGCGACGCACAACTCATCAGCTTGTCTCGACTCTTTTTTGAGCGAGTGTCAATCACCAAGCGATGGCCAGAGTTGGAGGATATCAACACTACAGTGTTGAAGCGAATTCATGATTGCTACAAGAATTGTGGTGACACTGTCTCGGAAGTGCTGTGGCCGAAGATCGAAAAATTTATCTCTGAAAACGTAAGCTCGTACGGTGAGGGTGGTATCGCTAAACAACGAATCTCATGGGCGCGTTGGAAGCCGGTAATTGGACTGCTTGCTACACAACTTCAGTGTGTACGACCGTCGCCACCTCTGGCACTGTTCGCTGCCGTGGTGCCGAATGCTGACTTCGCGTCGTTTGATGCCATAACTGTCGCGGATTCAGTGAAGTGCGTTCTTCAGTTTTTGACGCCGAAACAGGTACTTCAACGAGTGGTTCAGTCTATGAGCAGGGCTCTCATGGGTCAAGGAGTTGTAAGTCTCGCGGTGGTACGCTCCTCTTATTCTTCGAGGCGGAAGCGGAAAAGGGTCGCGTCAATCACTGGAACGGCACGTAACAGAGCAGAAGATATTGAGTTCATTCGCGCAACGGAGGATCAATACAATGCTACCGCGCCAGAACATACGATTGGTAAGTGGCTTGCAAATCTTCTATCGTTCCCTGGAGACAACGATGAGGAGAACATTGCGCTCGTGTCGATCGCGATTCAAGTTTTGATACCGCTGAAGGATAGAATCTCTTGTGTTTCGCGTATGGAAAGTTCTACTATTTTCAGGACACTTTTTCAACGAATTGAAGATACAGCTAAGACTCTCGGTCCCCCTGTGCGCGAAGTCTCAGAAGCTTACTTGGATTTTTGGATTATTCTGTTGCGATTGCTTGAAGATCGCGAGCTTGCCAAATATCAAGCGTTGAGTGAGAAGGTGTTCGAGAGCATCGAACAACAAAGCTTTTATACCCTTCCACTGCCTTTTGGGGATACCGATTTTGATTTACCCAGCGAACCACAGGAACATATTTCGATAGCGGATATACTTCGTTTTTGCTCGGGTGGTTGCAACGCAGGCCTACTAAATTCGCAACCAGTAGACACCATGAGAATTGCAGACGACGCCTTAGAGCTTATTTTATCCAAATCGGCTGCTGTGCGATCGATGTTTCTCGTCAACTATGTATGGGCTCGCGCAATTTGTATAGGTGTTTCCAGTGGAGCGTCATGGAGAATGGCATTCCCGTGGAGAGTGACCTGCCGTGTTCTACAGCAGGATACCATGCCTGATGAAGCAACATGCGCATTAGTACATATCATCCCGGTGTTGGTGTACTGTGTTACATCAGAAGGGATCGCGTCGCCGAAAGAAGTTGTTGCCTGTGTTCTCGAAGTTCTCAGCGTCAAGCTGAAAAGAAACATATCGCCTAAAGTTCGTCAAGCTATTGTTTCGGCAAGTGGCAACATACCCTGTGCTGCTGCAGCTGGCCAACAGGCCAATGATACAGTGAAGCCGCGAATGAGTTCGAAAAGGGCGCGTCTGACTGGGTGCTGCCATCGATTGGAGGGCGGTCAAAAAATTTCAGTATCACTTAGTCTTTTTGAGTCGATTCTGTCGGCAAATTGCACAACCGATACGGTTATCACCCTTGATAAAATTCACGCCGAAATGGTCTCAACAATTGGGAAGATCTTTTCACATTGTGATATCGATGAGATAAACCAGCCAGTTGCTGCTAAAATGATTGCACTGATATTAAGTGGGCTCGAATCTTCACATGCTCACGTGCGTAACAAGACAGCTCAGATCCTAGAAGATAATTCTGTGGTATGTTCCATGCTGCTAACTGATACTTGGTGTGGCCCATCAAGAATTCACGATCTTGTTGAGGAATGCATAACCAAAGCGCAGATTGATTCGGACGAGGAAAGACTGCTTCTGATGATTCAAACACTCGGGACATTTGGCTGCCAATCTGATTTATACAACGTGGAAAGCCCCGACGTTTACTTTTGGGTTCTGCTTCGGCTCACGACAATGTGGATCAAGTTTGCTAAACTGCAGGTCATACAATATGCCGGATCAGCCTACGATCAGATTCAGCGTGTTATGCTGCACCACAAAACATCGTGGCGACGGCTCTGCGTTGACTTTCCAGATTTGTGCTACCCCCGATTAATCAACGAGTTGCTAGCACTAGGAATGGTCAAGCCATTCTTGGACACTTTTATGCGAACGAGCGTAAAAGTGTTCCTGCACGCAGGTGCTCGCTATGTGTTACCCAATTATGTCGTCGAACAAAATGTGCGGATGCTGCAAATGTTCACCGAAGAGTACAATGTTCGAAGCGATGAAGATGTCAAGATGGAGGTGAATTTTGCAAGTACCTCAGAGACTCAAGAGGCGAGTATTTCGGATCTCTTACGCACTCACCTAGCTTTTGTGCTTAAAGAACTGATCATTCACCAATCCACCGACAAATCATCGGCTGAAGATGAATGGGAGTTCCTTCTTAACATTCTGTCCGCTGATTCGAGCATGCGTGACGTTATTTCTCACGCGTCCGTCCAACTGCAGAGTGCGCTTGTGTGGGAACTTGGTGGGTCGCGATATCGAAGTGCGAAGCGTGCACTCCGCGAAGTGACCCACTACTTACATCAGAGTAGTGATAATGCTCAAGACGAGTCGAATGGTAGGATGATACCTCGTGAAAACTTTCTTGGGCTCATGAGCGAGCTTGCAAACAGAGTGAGCGGAAAGGGGTACGCTACGAGCTCAACACAGACGAGAATTCGAGCACTTAAATGCATCGATAGACTTCTTAAAATGCATGCTTCGTCGTCAGATGACCTGGAACAATCAGCTGGTGTGTTGGACCCATTCGTGCCTAAAATTATGGCAACCCTGAAGATCGGACTCCTCGACCCAGAATTGATTGAACATGCGATGCACGCGTGGAATACATTCTTGCGAATGCTTTCACCAAAAGCGCTCGAGGCCAATTTGTGCTCGATCGTTGTGAGCTTGTTGCCGTGCTTCGGGTTTGACGTGTCTTCAATGCTACTTGAAGCGAAACCTGGTGAGACAGCGACTGCGTGCTGGAGCTTGGAGCTTTTGTCAAAGATGAAAGGTACATTAAGTGTCAAGCAGCTTGCACAACCCACAAGCCATACCGCAATGAATACTGCAGTCTCTCTTCTCAAGTATTTGTTCGTTGAGAAGCGGCAGGTGCTCAAGGTAGCATTTCCAAAGATTTCTCTACTTCCATCCATCCCAGAACTTGACGAAGTGTACACGGTAATTGTCGCAGAAGTTGGGGATCCCGCTGAGCGTCCACTACAGACATACTTGGTGGACATCGGGTCGTATGTTAACCACTGGGATATGGCTGTTCGTGAAGTTGCCCTGGCACAGCTTTTCCGGTGCCTAGTTATTCGAGGACCAGAGCTGCAAGATCTCATGCAGAAGGAAGCAGATCTTTTCATCGATTCAGCAATTGGCGATGTCGCGATGTCAGTGGTCAAAGTTGCAACAATAGATGGTACGGAGCATACCAAGTTGCTTTGCGCTCGGTGTTTAGGAGCACTAGGCGCTATTGACGCCGCTCGGATGCCGATTAATGCGTCAATCCCGTCGGGTCGGACGTCGCTCAACTCAAAAAATGTTTCTCCACGGCGAGTTGAACACTCGACTAAGGATTTGGCGTGCGTTCTGATCGAGTCATGGCTAGTTACTGAACTGCGAGCGGCACCAGAAAACACTGACTCGGTTGCGTTCGCTATTCAAGAGCTTCTGAAGTTCCTGGCGCAGCTGACTGTCGACCCACAGCACAGTGGTCAAAGTTTAACCGCAGTTGATTCAACCGCCCCGCTCACTGCAGCACCGTCAGGCAGCATTGACAATCGACATGCTGACAGTGAGAAATCGATTATGCCAGACTGGATGAGAAGGAGATTCGAGCGAAAGGATGTACTCCAGCTAGTGGATCCGTACTGGGCGACAAAATACGGAGTTGCTGACGAAGATGGCCGAGGAAGTGCAAGAGAAGTAAATGATCGACGCGCTCTGGATGATATCACTTTCTACGAGAAATATGGCTCGTCGTACGAAGACTGGCTTTTGAATTGGTCTCGGCGTCTGATTCGCATTTCCCAGCCTCCCGAACGCAAAATTTTCATAGCATGTCGATCAGTTCTTTTGACATGCCCTCAGATCACTCGATTTTTATTGCCGTATTTGATTCAGAATGTACTTCGATCTGGTCAACCAGAGATCTACCGCGAAGTCAAGCGAGAGATTATGATGGTACTTAGTGACCGTGACGACAGCGTTGCTATTGACGGTGTCATATTTGAGCAAGACGAAGAAATGAGCGAATCAATTGATGGATCCTCGAGCTTCCTCTCATCTGCCCCAGACACCAGCACCAGAGTTGAGCGCTCTGCTGTTGGGGAGCAATCTAACCGGCACCATCAGTGTTGTCAGACTATCTTCACAATGCTTGATGAACTCAATGACTGGGTGTGGACAAGTGAGAAGAAGCGAATACCTGCTAGCAACAGTAGTAGCGCTTCTAATCGCAGTACTCGGGCAATTGAGGTAATTCCGTCTGATTTTGATGACCAAGAAAAAGAAAATTTGGAAGAATTCTTGAAAGATATCCCCAGTCAAGCACTGTCAAATGCAGCGTATCGGATTAAAGCGTATGCGCGAGCGACCCAGTACTTCGAAGTGTACCTTCGCCAGCAGCACGTACCTCACTCGGGTACCTTCGTTGGCTCCATAGGTCCAGTTTCGCTGGAACTAATCTCCACAAGCGCGCTATACC
Organism: Phytopythium chamaehyphon; assembly: GCA_023334415.1. Taxonomy (NCBI): domain Eukaryota; phylum Oomycota; class Peronosporomycetes; order Pythiales; family Pythiaceae; genus Phytopythium; species Phytopythium chamaehyphon. The sequence continues at coordinate 29,985 of JAASGX010000005.1, read as the reverse complement.
TGCAGCAATTATATAAAAGCGTCGATGAGCCAGACGCACTGATAGGTTTTGCAACGCTACGCCGTTTGCATGAAGACTCTCACCACAACACGGGTCGATCTAGTGACGATCCTTTGAATTTGACAGACCTGATGCACCAGATCATTGATTATGAGCAGTTGGCCCAATGGGAAGACGCGCTTGCTTGCTACGAACAAGCAATCCAAGTAATTCAATCGGCTTATCCTATCGAGGGCAAATCATCAAACGGTTACAACCAGGACTTACGCCAATTCCCGGTATCCTATGATGGATTTAGCGACGGAAGATTTCCACGACATCCAGTAATGCTGAAGCCGCAGCTATACGCTGGAATGATTGGCTGTCTTATTCAGCTAGGGCGTTTGGAGAGCGCACTGCAGCACATTTATGGAATCGTAATCCAAGAGCCCCAGTTCAAAGGGACGCTATATCCGTGTGCCTTGGAGTGTTCGTGGAGACTCTCTCGGTGGGACTTGCTGTCGGAGTTGCTGAGTGCTGAGCGTCAAAACCCGTTATTAACGTCTAGATCGAATGGCAACGGATACGATGATCTTCGTGTTCGGCGTGTGGATGTATCTGAGCTTTTAATCGTTCGAGTACTTCATAGTTTGCACAAATGCGATACGGATGCATTTGTGCGCAGCGTGAATGAAGCTCGTTTAGAGATTATGGGTCCTCTTGCTGCCGCGTCAACTGAGAGTTACCAGCGCGCATATCCATTACTCCACAAGCTACATTTTCTTCACGAAGCTGAGCAAGGGTTTATTTTTCTGCACTCGAGATCCTCTTCGCGACGCAACCAATCCAATCAAGGGTGGGACGAGTCCATGGGTGATGAAGAGGATCAAGACATGGACGCTGATGAACACGCCCGAAGTTTGCTGTGGAAGACTCACGTAGGTATAGCATGGGATAGCCGATACGAACTACTAGCGCCATCGCTAAAATACCGAGACCCCATCCTGGCACTGCGTCGTGTTTTGCTGAACGAAGCCCGTCTTCCTAATGATGTAGCGCTGAATTGGCTCGAATATGCGAAATTGGCTCGCAAAGAGGGCTACCATCGAACAGCAAACAGTGCTGTTATGCATGCCGAAGCACTTGACAATCCATACGCAATGCTCGAGCGCGCTAAACTATTGGTGGTTCAAGATCGCATGCATGAAGCTTTGCAGGTTCTTGAGCCGTCAAAAATCAATCCAGCCAAACTTGACTACAATGTGGAAGACCCACGGCTCTGCGCCAAGAACCTCCTCCTCGCGACCAACTGGATGCAAGAGAGCGGTCAGCGACAGGGTCAACAAGTTATTGAGCGGTATGAGGCCGTCATTCGCTTCGACCCGGCTTGGGAGAAAGGATACTTTTATCTGGGTCGGTACTATGAGTACTTACTTAGCGTCAAGCGCAGCGAATTGAGCGAGAGGGGAAACACTCCTTTGACGGCAGGCGCGGACACAATGCCGACTGGGGCTGTTGTGGATGCCGATATTCACCTATTTCTTGTGCGGCTGATGGAGAACTATGTCCACGCACTGCGCCATGGCACCAAGTTCGTATTTCAGTCTCTCCCTCGACTACTAACTTTGTGGTTTGAGTATGGGGAGCTGCTGCATGCACGCTCAGTAAGCAGCACATCTGTAGACGAGGCAAATGCCGCTCTTGAGAAGCAAGTGCTAAATGATATGGCTACCGTTGTCAAAGACGCGGCAAAGGTGCTGCCGGCGTATGAATGGCTGATGTGTTTCCCACAAGTTGCGTCGCGCGTTTGCCATCCAAACCCTGTGGTTGTCAAGAGCGTGACTCTCATCCTCACGCGGGTCCTCATTGCATACCCAACCCAAGCGATGTGGGTCGTCCTAGGATTATCTCGATCACTAAATAACCAGCGCAAGTTCCAGGCTCAGAGTGTGCTAAGTGATGGAGTGCGCCATTTTGCGTCCTCTGGACGACAAGATCTCGCGACGAGTTTGGACGAGGGTGGTGTGCTTGTGGACGAGCTTATCCGGCTCGCGGGTCATGATCCACAAAGCCAGCGCAAGATTCACATTCGGCTTACTCGCCTGCGCTCCAAGATTCTCGTACCGACTCAAGCGGCACTTACGACAGTTTTGCCCCAATCCGGCAAGGCCCCATCCGACATAGACCACTCAGCGTTTGCGCCGACTAGCCAAGTGCACATTCGAGCGTTCAGTGACAATGCGGACGTGATCATGTCCAAAGAGAAGCCCAAACGAATCGAGGTCGTTGGGACCGACGGCAAGTGGTATCCGTTCCTGTGCAAACGCGAGAAGACGGGAGACTTGCGCAAAGACGCTCGCATGATGGAGTTCAACGCGCTCATCAACAAACTGCTACAGAAAGACCGTGAGGGTCGCAAACGTAAGCTGCGTCTACGCACGTACGCAGTGGTGTGCCTCAACGAGGAAAGCGGTCTAATGGAGTGGGTCGAGCATACGCGTCCGATGCGGCAGCTCGTTGGCCAAATTCGAAAGACGGAGCGTGGCTACTTACCGTCACTTCGTCTATCTCATGACACCAAAGAGCGGTACCTCGCCATGCAACGCAAATACGCGGCGGATCCGCAAGCTATGGCTAACTACTACCGGCGTAAGTTCCTTACGCTCCCAGAATTCACGCCACGGTTTCACCAGTGGTTCTACAACAATTTCCCTGACCCGACTGCGTGGTTTGAAGCTCGCCGCGCGTTCACGAGGTCAGCGGCGCTCTGGTCCATGGTGGGCCACATTGTTGGATTGGGTGATCGACACGGAGAGAACCTCCTTATCGAAACGACAACTGGCGAATGCGTGCACGTTGACTTTGACTGTTTGTTCGACAAGGGTTTGAAGCTCGCTAAACCGGAGATTGTGCCGTTCCGCCTCACGCCCAACCTAATTGACGCGTTTGGTATTACCGGTGTCGAGGGCGTGTTCCGCAAAGTGGCTGAAGTGGCGATGCAGTTACTGCGGTCTAATCAGCCGACACTTCGTAGTGTTCTCGAATCATTCATCCACGACCCACTTGTCGAGTGGAGTCGCCGGGGCAAGGCTACGCAGCGCGAAGGATCATCAAAATCGGATCGCAGTTCTGCAGGTGGCGGCGCAGGAGCACCAAAGGGTGAGCAGGGCAACGCTGAGGCGCACGTGATCCTTGCAGCCATCGACGATCGCCTTCGCGGCGTGTACAACCTTGGCGCAGCCATTCGGCCGCAGTTGTCGGCAGCGCACCTGCGGCTACTACCGGCACAGGAGTCGTTGCCGCTCTCCGTTCAAGGTCAGGTCGACAAGCTCATTCAAGAGGCGACGGCACACGAGAACTTGGCGCAGATGTACATTGGCTGGATGCCCTTCCTCTAGTAGGCGGGCCATGGTGGTGATCATCTCAAGATGCCCTGAACGGAGAAGGACCCTCTAGATCTCGTTTGACAGGCCATTTCTAACGCGCTGCAAGTTGAAGCCCACCGAGACCCGGACTTTACGGTTTCGACCGGCTCGGTCGCCGAGCCAGTGACCGTTCCCTATGGGCCGGTCAATGGCCAAATCGTCAAGATGAGACCTTGACGATCGACGTAAAGGAGATGCAACAACACCCGACCACGTCATGCTCTGCGCAGCGCAAAGAGCACAGTGCAACGTGGCGGCTCGCGCTGTACAGTAAGATGAAAATGACACTTGACTGACAGACATCCTGGTCTCTTGCCGCCCCAGGCTTTTACATTTGCGTTTGCATTGGCTCATGTGAGATCGACTCGAGCGATCCGCCTTGTTTGCGGGCGTCATGCGCCAGGATGCACCGCTGACTGCATGCCAGCCGTAGCGGGGGATGAGAGGGCTCAGGACGCATTGTACGCAGGTCTGCTCATGGCACGCTGAACTGAATGAAGGGCTATAGTGTGTACGAGATCCCTGTGTATGCAAGCGAGCCGAGTCGGCTGCTTTCGCGCGTGCCAAGTGGAATGACAGCAAAGCGGTCAAGCGCGCCGCTGCTGTCCATCCTAGAAGTGATGTGCTTCCGGTGCAAGCAGAACGGACTCGAGAGAGTTCTGAGGCAGATGGCGTCCCTTGCGCCTGCAAGTCACGCGCGAGCGAGCGTACCGGTAGCTGGCTGCTTCAGGCAGCTGGCCTGGAAGCCGGCTGGAACTGCAGGCGCGCGCGACCAGAACATTCGTAACGCAGCGGCGGCAGCAGTAGCAGGCTACTAGCAGCAGCAAAGCGTCGACAATGGTGGCGGAGGATCGGCGCCGCGTGCGACAAGTAACTGGTTTGGCTGCTGCCACCGCTGCAAGCAAGCTTGTCGCTTGGCTGCTGGGACGCGAATCCACCGCCGCCACAGAGACAAAGGAGCTCCACCACCTCAATATCCAATGCCAGCAGCATTTGCTACAGCAAGCGACCCAGCACATGTGCCGACGCGAAGCCGACACGGTTGCACTTGCATTGACTGGCTGGCCGTCGATGGGTGCAGAGAGGCACTTGAATCCAAGGTTCCGCGGCGACAGCTGCATTTTCTGTCACAACTGCACGACGCGCGTTTATCCTCTCGAGTCTGATAATCCATCGGATCTGAAAGGGCCGCTGGCGCTCTCGATCTCATCCTGCAATATAGCACTGCTGCTGGCGTCGCCATGGGTCTCGTGTGGCGAGCGCTTCGCCATCGTCGGCGAGCAGCGTGGGGCTGCGTGGGCCTGAGCGGCGGTCCGTCAGTTGGCGACTGTGGCTGTCGGGGCTGGTTCTCGCCCCAAAACGAGAAGTTCTCACTTCTCACAGTTGTACCTGCGTAAGTTGTTCGTGACCGAAGCACGCATCAAGTGTCGGGGGTTGCGCCCATCCCCCCTGCGGAAGTCGACGCGCGGAAGCGGAGAACGGGCGCCGCACCGGGGGGCTCCCTGTCGCTCGCCCACGACAAGCCCAGAGCCGCCGCCCATTGCCGAAGTCGCTTCCAAGCCGCCCGGAGCCCATGTCCGTGCGCAGCAACTGCCAGGCGGGCGAGCGCCGGCGGCCGCACGCCGACGTCCCGCGGCTGGCGGAGCTGGAGAGCGCGGTGCAGAGCGAGCTGCGCGCCATCGACGGCCAGGAGCACCTGTTTCTGCGGGCCACGTCCGAGCTCACGGCGCTCATGAAGAAGATGAGCCGCCACAACGGCCGCGCCTACTTCCGCTACGTGCTGCGCGACGTCTTCGGGGACAAGTCGGAGCTCTACGCGCTGGGGGCCCAGGCCCAGGCGCGGGCGGCAGGGCCCGCCGAGGTGCGCGCCTACGCCACGAGCGTCGTCCAGCGGCTCGTCAAGGCCATCCACTTCGCGCCGCTGGTGCTGCGCGCCGGCTGCCACTACATGCTGGCCGAGTTCCGCAAGGCCTTCCCGGCCTGCAAGCAGGACACGACCATCGTCGTGGGCAACCTGCTCTTCCTGCGCATCGTGTGCCCCGCGCTCGTCAAGCCCGAAATGTTCGGCTTCCAGCCGCACTCGCCCGCCTCGCTCCCCGTCGGCGTGCAGATCGCCAAGCTGCTGCAGCACACGATCAGCGGCACGCTCATGCCCGAGACGCAGCCCGACGTCAGCGAGAGCAACCTATTTATCGTCACGTTCCAGCCCTTCCTCGCAGCCTTCCTCGTGCGCTTCGCTCAGATCCGCGCATGCGCCTTCCCGCGAGAGCCCAGGTTCCCAGAGCGTGTGCGTATGCCCTCGGCCTCGCTTGCCTGGGACCTCGAGAGCGTGCGCCGGTCCCCCAAGATCGGCCTGGACGAGGTCCAGGACGATCTGCCAGAGTCGCCCACCGTCTCGGGCGCCAGCTGGGAGGTGCCGCCCCGCAAGATGCGCGGCATGTCGATGAGCGCCGACGAGACGCTCAAGCACAAGCGTAAGTTCCGCCTGCGCTTCTGGAGCCGCGAGCCGGCCGTGTCGATGAGCACCTAGCGACCTACCGAGCTTCACGTTATTATTATTGCCCCTGTGCAGCAGCATTCAATGTAGATGCGTTCCGTCCGTGGCTCCCCACAACCCAAACGTTAAGCCCCCAAGGTGTTCATTTCGTCGGCTCGACACGCGATCCTGCGAAACGAGCCCAGGGCTCGGATCGCCAGCCCGCCGCCCGTTCCAAGATCGCGCGAGCGGCGGGAAACCTCTCGCGCGAGGATGATTCATGCCGCGCCGCGTTCGCCGAACCTTCGCGCTGAGTGCGCCCTCCGAACCGCGTACCTCCACTAAAATAATTATCCCGTACACCCACTTAATACCACAAATAGCCTCCATAATTTAGTTCTGCGGTCAAACCCTGTCGCATGTGAGCGCCGCACTTGCGGAATGGACCGCTTTGACCTCACGTGCGCCAGCGCCAGCTCGGCTTCCGGCTGGCTGTTCGCGGGCGACCGCGCGGGGCGCATCCTCGCGCTGCCGAGCGCCGAGGCCGCCGCGCCCGCGTGGGTCGTCGATGCCTGCGCCGCCGCCGTCACGGTGCGCGCCTTCTGCTGTCAAAAACTGGCGGGAAGCCGGCGAAACGCTGCCAAAAGCTCGCCAAGATGCTGACCATCGCTCTCGCCGCAGTGCGTGTGTGTGGTGGACGCCGAGCGCGCGGACGAGGAGCCGCTGGTGGCCGCGGGCAGCGCCGGCGGAGAGCTCGTGGTGCTGCGCGGGGACCTGGAGCTGCGGCGCTTCCGGCTGGGCGCGGCCGTGCGCTGCGTGCGCCACGCGCGCCACCTCAACCGCCTGCTGCTCGTGGGCGACGCCGCCGGCGCCTTCTACGGCGTCACGCGCTACGAGATCCTCTGGAAGGTGAGGAGTGTGTGCGCATCGACTGCGTGAGGCGGTCCTAACGCTTGGCGACGGCAGGAGAAGCTACCCAGCGTCCCGTCCACCGAGGCATCGCTCTTCCCGGGCCTGCAGGCGCCCTCGGTCGCCAGCATCCTCCCCGTCAAGCTGCTGGACGTCCAGGAAGTCGAGTCTAGCTACGCCCTCGTGAGCACGTCTCAGCGCGCGCTGCTGCTAACCCACCGAGGGCGGGCCTTCTCGGTCATCCACGCGCCAAGTGCCATCACCACCACCGCGTGCTGTCCACAGCCGACCGGAGACAAGAGCGCAGTTGAGGATTTCGTCCTTGCTGCCGGCGAAGAAGGGTGAGGACGATAAGTTATGCCACACACCCAGAAAACTCATGGATGGTGTGCAATCTGTGCAGCGTTGTATACCGACTTGAGAGCTCGAGGGACAAGTCGACGCCGGAGCGTCCGGACTTTCAGCTCAAGCTGGAGCCATGGGCCACTGTGGGTGTCGAGCAATCGTAATTCCCTCCACCCGCCCGTACTTATGCGGTGGTGTGTGTTTTTCAGGTGGACTTCCCGATCTCGAAGTTGCTCATTCTTCGTGGCTTAGAAGAAGAGGCAACCCTTGACTCGCTAGCATGGATCGCAGTCGGGGTCTACGGCGAAGTGACGCTTTTTCGCGGCCAGAAGCAGATCAAACAGCAAGACACAAGCTCGAACGAGAGACTTCTCGTAGACGTTATCGCGTCTCCTACAACCAACTTCCCCAGCATCTTTGTCGTCTACCCCGACGCTATCCGAAGACTAGACTTGTAGCGAATCATGTTTATCAAAAGTTGATGAATGAACTGGTTGCTGAAGAAATGCCTACTGCTGGGCTGTTGTAACACTTCCGTGAGGGAGTCGATAGAGCACCATGTTCTTGCCATCAATGGGCAGGAATGCTCGCTGGATGTCGGGAGATTTTGCCATCAAATATTCGACGAGATCCTCGAAGGAGACAACGCGCCCTCCGTTTGGCCGGCGGCGGTGCGGAAATGTTTGGCCAAAGACACAGCATGGTACAACCACGAACGGCTTGTCCAGCTTCAGTGCAACGTCGAAAATGGCGTCTGTGGCCTCATCGGGATGCATACCAACGAGTATCGAGGAGTCGCGCACCAAGCTGGCATTTTCGTCGTCTTCGAGGAACTCAGCGTCATTGAAGAGAGTTGTTCGCTTCACGGCAGACATACGAGTTAGAATGGTGCCAATATTTCTCTCTCCGTCTGCATCTGTACCTGTGGCACAAGCGCGTTGGGAATATCTTCCTTCTCGGTTTTTTGCTTCTTGAGATACTTGAATTGCGAACGAGAAAGCTTGAGTGGACGCTGTTTCCACGAAACAAAAAAAAATGAGCCTCATCAGGCAGGTTTGCGCATTGCACAGACTATCACCAAACCGGGTCGATTAAAGTACATGGTATCCGTCGCTTGTTCCAGAGCTCAAATGATACATCGCCTCGCCCACCGGCAATATCCAGCACTCCTCGCCCGGACGCAAGATGGTCGGCGCCAAACGTCTCAACTAGCCAGTCGCCAAGTGTTTGGGCTCTCTGCGCCTTACTCATCTTCCCGTGCGGGTCCAACGGGTCCTCATCGAGTGCCGCGCGTTCTCGCTTTAGCCGCAGACGTTGTTCCAGCCAGACTTTCCGAGCTCGTTTAAACGCGTCAGGATTCAGCTCGTGCTTCAGCTCGCACTTGTCCCCGTATTGGCATGTCTTGGAGTTTATCCAGAACTTGCAGTGCTCTGTCTTAGATTGCTGTATGTTGCCGTCAGGCCCGCCTTCAATCGGAGCAGCTACCGGTGGCTGCTCATTCGGCCGGATAGTTGGCACTGGGACAAACGTTTTGTTCGGATGTAGCTCTTTCCACGGTCGCACGGCAACAATGCCACGAGCGTGAAGCAGCAGTTCAACAGACTGCTTCTCATCGTCTATGCTAGTGATGGAGCGTTCAACGAAGCCACGAACGTGCACGATATCGCCAACCTTGACACGGTAGCGAATCGCCTCGACCTGCTCGAGTGAAAGCTCGTTATCAATGATTTTGAGGATCACCTCCAAGCGCACGCCCTGCTCGCTCGCATCCACGCTCGCCAGGTCGAAGAAGGAGCATTTGCGACTGCCACGATCCACGCATCAACTTCGTCAGTCCAGCCTTCACACGCCAGCGTCGAGCGAGTGACGCACGAAATGCGGCGCTTGTGCATGAGCTGGCCCTCGACCACCAGATCGCCCTGTTCATCCACTCAAACGCGTCACTGAGCTCCATGGTTGCGACTCAATGCAGCTCTCCAGCACGGACTTTACCTGTTGGTTCAGATCTTCATCGCTCCACTGCGCCACTTGGTCGCGTAGTGCCGAGAACGAAGTCCACAAAGCGGCCATGTTCGCCACCATCAGTTGCTGTTTTGGAGCTCTTCGCATTTTGCGCGTATTGATTGGCTGAAACGTATGTGAAAATAATTTGTCAGCCCTGACGAAGCTCGCTGCATCTGCACAGGCTTTACCGTCGAGAACGCAACAACGAGCAAAACCAAGGAGCGGGAAGCAAGCTAAGCAATAGATTGTGATGCCTGTCCTCACACGTACACATACTACATCGTGGGCAAGCCCGAGCGCGCACGAACTTTATCCGATAAAAGCTCCGTTCGCACGCAAATGAACTTGTAGAAGCATTGATACCTCGTCGTGATGAGACACAAAAGGGAAGTACCCGCCACCTTTCATCATTGCCTGGTTGCAGTCACTGCAACTTTAAGAATTTTGCACACGAACTGGTGTAATGGATCTGACACTTACCAGCTTGGCGCGTGGGTACCGACGATGTACTTCGTCCATATGAACACTTGGGATCGTAGTTTCTTCGTAGCTCTGCACAAATATCATTGTCATATATATTCTACACAAAAGCACCCAAGCAAGTGCCCCTCACATCAAGAATAGTTATCCGGTCGTGGGCGAGAGGAAGTGACCATCTTGCTGGATCGCATTGCTGGTACAAAAGAACCAGCCGGGATGCGAGCTCTTGCTGTGATAGTGAGCTCACCTGCAGCAACGCACGGCCAACTCACGGCGATGATGAGCGCGCCAAAACAAATCACTTGGAGGCAGGGGAAGGTACGCACTTGCTCGGCCATGTAGCCGACGGCGTCCACGAGGGCGGGAGACCCAAGCTGTTGCTTCGGGAAGCGGTCGAGAATGTACCTATAGAAATTACTCAGCAATATTAAAAAGCAGCTTGAGAAACAGATCTTGCTCAGATCAAGCTCCTTACTTTTTGAGATAGAACTCGGGCATGTATCCAAACCTGCCAGCATGATCACCTGTAAGCTTTAGCCCGACCCCAGCATCCGAAGGTAATGCCTCAGTAGACCACACACATTTTCACTCGTGGAGCACCCGCTTCAAATACTTGTGGGTTGCAAAACGGCTGGGTAAGCACGAGAGAGAGCACTCGATGCGGGTACTGTGCACCATATCTCTACAGCGCAAACGTAATTAGTCTTATGATCGCTGGCAGCCCCGAGTGCAATATCAATGTTTTGACTCAAAACTTTTGAGCTACAGAGTTTGAGTTTACCTGGGCAAGGTACGCGCCGAGCGACACGCCGTAGATATGGATCTTGCACACCGCAAGAATTAGTCAGCATGTTCGGCCATGCAACAGACAACTGAGAGCCCGCACCTGGCTCACGTTGATCGCGTCCAGGAATCGGTCAAAGCACTGGATCCACTCCTCGTGCGTCCATACCGCCGGATACTGCACCTGGTTGCCACAAGTCTGCGTTACTAAATCAATCTCTATTGCATACTCACGATGGCTCCATCTAGGCCCTTTTCACTCACCGAGATCACGCGATAGCCCTTGGCAGCGAGCGCCAGCATCTGGCGGTGGAAGCAGCGCGCCGTGCCGCTCGTGCCCGGGAGACACACGAGCGGAGGCGCCTCTGCATTGCTCCGCCCCGCGTCGAAGTAGCTCCAGGTCTTTCCGTCGTACGTCGTCACTCGCTGGCGCGCGACTTGCTGCAGGAACGCGCGCTCGCTGTCCATGGCCGTGGCGGATCTTCTTTCGAATCGGATCTTGAAGCGTCGTCAATTATTATAAATCACAATATTTTGCAAGGTGGAAATGTTGCGCTAACGTTGCGCGTCGCTGGCAAGAGCTGTTGGTTGACACTCGACACCTTGGCGGCAATGGCGGACAGCGGCTTCGTGCTCAACATCGCGGCGTCGGGCGGCGGCGCGCGGCCGGCCAAGAAGAAGAAGAGCTCGTTCCGCGCCAAGAAGAGCGCCAGGAAGGGCGCCAAGGCCAAGGCGGCGCCGCAGGAGGCGCAGCAGCGGCGGCGGCCGGAGCCCAAGCGGCTGCAGTTCGATGGCGGAAAGCGCGTGGAGGCGGCGCCGATGGCGATGCCCGCGGTCGGCCAGGTGCTCAAGAAGAAGGAGGAGGTGAGCGAAGCATCTGTCAAAAGTGCGGAGGAGCTGCCGCGGCTGGAGGAAGACGGCGGCGATCAGGAACTGGAGGTGGCGCCGAGAGACGACGGCGCAGACAGCAGCGACGATGAGATCCCGATCCCCAAGGAGACGACTGCACCAAAATCGGAGGCCGTTGCCGCCTCTGCTGCTCCAGAGAAGAAGAGCGAGCCGACTGTAGCAGCAGCGGCGGCGTTCGGCACTCGGCGCAACCCGAACAAGGAGGCGTACGACCCGACAAAGCACATGAATGTGCGCGCCAGCATCGACAACGTCTTGGAGAAGCCGCTCGAGTCCAAGTCGAGCGACAAGATCTTTGCTGCGGAGACTACATTTGAGAAAATGGCGATCTGCAGCAAGCTCGTCCAGGTGCTGCAGAACCCGCAGGGAAATAGCGGATTTGGCTTCGCGCGGCCAACGAACGTGCAAGTGCAGTCGATCCCGGCAGTTCTTTCGGGCAAGGACGTTTTGGTCAAGAGTGAAACTGGCTCAGGTAAGACGTTGTCATACTTGCTGCCGGTTGTGCAGCACCTGCAAGCGATGGAGCCGCGCGTTGAGCGTTCTCGGGATGGCTGCTTGGCGCTTATCCTGGCTCCGACGCGCGAGCTGTGCCTGCAGATTCTCGAGACTGCTACAAAGCTAGTACAGCCGTTCGTGTATATTGTTCCCGGCGCGATTATTGGTGGTGAAAAGAAGAAGGCGGAGAAGGCGCGGCTTCGCAAGGGCATTTGCATTCTGATCGCGACGCCAGGTCGTCTTGCCGATCATCTTGTGAACACCCAGTCGTTCAACTACGCGAATCTGCGGCTCTTGGTGTTGGATGAAGCTGATCGTTTGCTCGATATGGGATTCGAGAAGCAGATCACACAGATTTTGAGCATTATTGACAAGGGTGCCGACGCCAGCAAGCCCAAAAGACAGAATATCCTGGTCTCGGCGACAATCAACACCGGCGTCCAGCAGCTTGCAAAAATGAGTTTGTCGAATCCCGTACACATCGATGCAGACGCCTTGAACGCCGCTAAGAGGCCTCTTCCTTCATCAACAGACTCGAGTGTCGAGGCCTTTTCTACTCCGCATCAGCTGATGCAGCACTTCATGATCGTGCCAGCGAAGGCTCGCCTTTGTGCGCTCACATGCTTTCTACGTGAAGAGCTGAACGCCGTGTCTAAGGGTGCCACAACGACCGTCGGCAGCAAGAAGATTGTCGTGTTCATGTCGACGTGTGACTCTGTCGATTTTCACTACCAGTTGTTCCGGAAGTGTGCATGGCCCGGTTCGAGCGTGTCCTCGGATGCTTCTGCTGGTGCTAGCAGCTCTAGCATAAGTCTCTTTGGCGTACAAGGCGTTTATCGTTTGCACGGCACGATCCCGCAGCACGAGCGTATGACTACATTCAAGAGCTTTTGTGCTGCTAGCAGCGGAGTTCTGCTATGTACAGATGTTGCTGCGCGAGGTCTCAATCTGCCAACGGTTCATTGGATTGTCCAGTACGATCCTCCGACCGAGACACGCGACTACGTTCACCGTGTTGGTCGAACGGCCCGAAGTGGCAAGCAAGGTAGTAGTCTGTTGTTCTTGATGCCGGCCGAAGCTGCGTATCTTGACCATCTGAAGCAACACAACCTTTCTCTGAACGCGTTGAGTTTGGAGAAAACCATCTCGCGCGTAACAAAGAGCGGAGGTGGTAGCAGCAACCCGCTGGCAATGGCGGCGGCTCGATCCTCCCGCAAAAAGTTGGCACACGAGGCTGTTCAGAGCGAGCTTCAGTTTCTCTATGAGCAGACATTGCTTGGTGACAAGGAGTTGTTTGAGCTGGCGTGCCAGGCTTTCCACTCCTTCGTGCGAAGCTACGCGACTCACACAGCCGATACCCGCGCCATTTTCCACGTTCGTGGGCTTCACTTTGGTCACGTGGCCAAAAGTTTTGCCCTGCGCGATCCTCCAGCATCCTCCAAACTTCGCGATGCTGGCAAGAATGCCAAAAAGGGAACGCTTCAGAAGCGTAAGGACCGCGAGGAAAAGCTCGCAGCAGCTGAGAAAGAGCGTCTAAAGCGCCAGCGGCAGCACAAGCGCAAATTCGCACAACAGGTATCCGAGTTTGCTGGGTAATAGAGTGAATTCGCCAGGTAGATACTTCAATAGAGTTCATTTCATGTGAAACGTGAGCGGAATAAACGATTGAGCTAGTGTCAGCTCGATGGATTTGTTTGTCTGCCCTAAATGAGAAGTATACTTAAGAGAGTTGCCATGCGCAGCATCAAATGAGATCGAAATAGTTATGCTCAACGTAACGAGGGTTAGCGAACAAGGACTCTATTGTGATGGGAGTAGTAGAGATGGTGCGGATTCAGTCTAGCTGACTTGCTTGCTCTTCCGCTTCTTCGATTTGGTCTGCTTGCTTCTTCCATTGGAAGATTTCTTCGAGGGCTTCACCGACGGGAAGAGCGCGGCAAAAGTTTCCTCGATGTTCGAGTCGCTCGTAACCTGCACAATCTCGCCCTGGATCGCGATCGGTGGCCGGGGAAACGCGCTGTTTACAAATGCAAACATCAGCCTTTCATCTCGGCCGACACGCACAACAGCTTTCAACTACGCACCGTAGAATGGTTTGCAGTGAGAACGCGGCGTTGAAGCACTGCTGCGCCGCCAGCAGGTTGTCTTGGTCGTGTCCATTGGCCTCTAGGAACCGCTTGATGACAGGCGCCACCTATTGCACCAGCAGCACTCCATGAGCTCTCCGCCCGGCCACTCCCTGCGTCATCTCAGTGACGCATCCTACCTCCTCGGGGCTCTCCACCTGCATCTCGAGGAACCGCGGGAACTGGTGCACGAGCGCGTCCTGCTCGCCCAGCCACTGCACCTCGTCGACCGAGAAGACCTTCTTCTGCGCGTCGAAGGCGCCGACCGCGAACGGCTCGCTGCCGTCCGCGGCGTCTGCGGGCTTGAGTGTCTGCACGAGCGCGCGCAGAGCCATCCGCTGGTCGTCCGTCGCGCACAGCCCCAGGAGCAGGTCGAGCCCGTAGCCCGCGCCCCTGGGGAGCACCTGTGGCCGCAGGGCCGGCGCGAGGACGCTCACCACTCGCTGCAGCTGCTGCACGGCCTCCAGCGGGTTGGCGGCCGTCGTCATCTTGGCGTTGCTGCTAGTGCTGTCTGTTGGTTCGGAAGGCCTGGTGGGGGCATACAAACGCCAAGAGAACCTGCCTCGGCCAATCACCGACCGACCCACAGGATCGAAGCGAGATGATGGCGGCTGCGCTGCCTGTGGCGGGCGAGGACGCGGTGGACGTGCGCGCGATCGCCGAGCGCATGCGGCTCAACATCCCGCCCGCGGACGTGGACGAGTACCTCTGGCGCGTGCGGCTGGAGGCCGAGCGGCTGCCGGCCGTGGCCGTGGCCGCCGGCGTGGACGCGCGGCGCTTCGACGCGCTGCAGACGCCCAACATGCCGAGGCTGGAGCCGTTCGCGGCCGCCGACCGGAAGCTGCGGCCCTCGCGCCGCTGGAAGGACGCGCTGCTCGCCGACTTCGCCGAGCTGCGCCAGCTGGTCGCGCGCTGGGAGGCGCTGGGCCCGCCCGAGACGGAGACGGAGCCCGGAGGCGGCGACCCGCGGCGCGTCGGGCGCACGGACGTGCCGCGCATGAGCGACGAGCGCGGGTGGGAGACCTTCTTCTTCGGCAAGGCGAGTGTTAGCAGTGACTACAACGGCGGTAACGAGGGCGACTGCGATGGTGGCGTGAGCACCGGCACGCCACCGCAACTGCGGCTGCTGCTGCAATTCGACCAGGTGCTCACGCGGCGACTGCTTGAGTACCACACGACATGGGTCGAGGGCCTCGAGTGCGTGTCCAGGGCGCGAGCCGTGTGGATCTACGCGCTGCTCGCGCGGCTGGACAAGCCCGTGCACTCCACCGTGGCCGCGACCATCCGCCAGCTCCTGCGGCGCTGCTGGCAGCTGCGGAGCGAGCTCGGCGGCCCCAAGAGCGGCAGCGAAGGCGCCGACGCGGCTGCTGGCTCTGCAGAGGACGACGAGGACGAGGAGCTGCGCCTCAAGTCACTCAACGTGCTGATCACCATCGCCGGCGACTTCTTCGGCCAGCTGCACAACGAGGACGCCGACCAGCCGTGACGAGGTGTGCACTCTGCGGTCGGCGCGTGCGTGTACTGTAGCAATAATGTATGAGCGTCTCCGACTTGCAAATGCAGCGCGTACTCCATGCGCAGCAAGAGCTGCTTGGTGTTGAAGCGCTCATGCTTGCGTCTTGATGGAGAGCTGTTTTCCGAGTGCCTCGCGTGGCATTGGCTGAAATCGAAGCTTCGCCTCGCGATTGGCCGAAATGGTGCCGGTACTGTGTGGTCGCGGCAAAGGAAAAGATTTCCCTCTAGTGCGAAGCAAGCTCCCCCAGTCGTCGCCATGGCCAAGTCGATGGGGCTGAACGTGGCCGGCGGGCTATCCTCGCTGCTCAAGGACGGGCACAAGCACTTCGAGGGCGTGGACGAGGCCGTGGCCAAGAACATCGACGCCGTCAAGCAGCTGGCGGCCATCACGCGCTCGTCGCTCGGCCCCAACGGCATGAACAAGCTCGTGATCAACCACCTGGAGAAGATCTTCGTCACCAGCGACACGGCCACGATCGTCAAGGAGCTCGAGGTCGTGCACCCGGCCGCGCGCATGGTCGTCATGGCCGCCAAGATGCAGGAGAACGACTTCGGCGACGGCACCTGCCTCGCCGTCGCGCTCGCCGGCGAGCTGCTCATGGAGGCCGCCAGCCTGCTGCGCATGGGGCTGCACGCCAGCGAGATCGTCACGGGGTACCAGAAGGCCTACGATAAGTGCATCCAGGTGCTTGAGTCACTGCGGACCGTCAGCGTGACCGACGTGCGCGACAAGGAGGAGCTCACCAAAGCCATCAAGACGGCGCTCGCCTCCAAGCAGTACGGCTACGAGGGGCTGCTGGCCAAGCTCGTGGCTGAGGCCTGCCTCAATGTCATGCCCTCCACCCCGCGCAAGCCCAGCATCAACGTGGACAACATCCGCGTCTGCAAGATCATGGGCGGCAACCTCATGGACTCGACGGTCATCAAGGGCATGGTCATCCAGCGCGACGCAGAGGGTGTCGTCAAGAAGGCCCTGAACGCCAAGGTCGCGGTCTTCGGCTGCGGCATTGAGATCTCGGCGACCGAGGCCAAGAGCACTGTGCTCATCAAGGACGCCGACGAGCTCATGAACTACAACAAGAGCGAGGAGAAGCACCTTGAAGAGTCGATTCGCGCCATCGCCGAGTCGGGCGCCACGGTCCTCGTTTCGGGCGGTTCCATCAGCGAGATGGCGCTGCATTTCATTGAGAAGTACAAGCTGCTTGCCATCAAGATCCAGTCCAAGTGGGAGTTGCGTCGCCTGTGCCGCGCTGTGAACGCAAACGCGCTTGTGCGTCTCGGTGCACCGACGCCGGACGAGATGGGTTTCTGCGACAGCGTTATTGTCAAAGAGATCGGTGGCAAGAAGGTCACGGTGTTCCAGCAGGACCAGGAGGACGCTAAGATTTCGACGATTGTTCTCCGTGCCAGCACTGACAACGTTCTCAACGACATCGAGCGTGCGATCGGTGAGTTCAAAATTTGGTCCTATGTCAATCGGCTTGAGCAACTCAAACTAACACCTTTCTTCTGCAGATGACGGTGTCAACTGTGCCAAGGCTGCGTGCCGCGACGGACGGTATGTGGCTGGTGCTGGTGCCTCCGAAATCGAGCTTTCGCGCCAGGTGAAGGCTTTCGGCGAGGCAACGCCTGGACTTGACCAGTACGCTATCAAGAAGTTTGGTGACGCTATTGAGGTCGTGCCGCGCATCCTGGCTGAGAACTCTGGCAAGATGGCCACCGAGGTGCTCTCGAGTCTCTACGCCTCGCACGCCGCTGGCAATGTGAACGCTGGTGTCGATGTTGATGTACGTGATTGTACCATCCAGTTGTTGGCGGCTGAGCGAGGCTGCTAACCTGTGCTTGATGTGACAATTGATCAGGATGAACATGAGAACAACGTCGTGTCGGACGTGCTCGCCAAGGGTATCTTGGACCACCTCGAGACGAAGAAGTCGGCCATCCGGCTCGGTGCGGACGCTGCCATCACGGTGCTTCGCGTGGACCAGATCATTATGGCCAAGGCTGCTGGCGGCCCGAAGCCGCGTGGCATGTAAGCGTGGGCGAGTGCGTGAGTCGTCGGCTTGGCGCGACACAACAAGTCAGCTGCTTGCAGTCGCAAGAAATAGGCGGCAAGGCTCCGCGGCACTGTTCTAGAAAGTCGCCTACATCCATTGCTGCCGCGTTTCAAACGATCGATTAGTTTATTCAACAATAGGGAAATTGGCAAACGCATCCATCTTGTCGCCTCACACGCACAGAATCAAAACAATCGACGCGAGAACACGATCAACCACAGGCTAGAATCGCCTGGCTCTTCATTCACCGCATGACCGTCTGACTGGTAATTACAATCTTGCTGACAATGCTCGAATCACTCTGTCGACGCTAGCGTCATGCTGATACTGTACTCTCAGCACCCCCACTCGTAATAAATGATACTGTACGCACGAGTTCGCCCGTTCGAGTCGACCGAATAATGAAGTGATTAGTAGGTGGCGGCTACGGCCGCTGTAGCGTTTGTCCCTCAAGCTCAGTAACTCTCCGCTTCAACGCTTCGTTTTCGTCCATCAAGGTCCGAATTGTTGATTCGAACTTGCGTGTCTTCTCCTTGTTGCGGGTCGCCATTTTGATAATGCGCTCACGCAGTTGCTGCTCCCTGTGTGCATGCGGTCAGTTAGATAATGTTATGGTGTAACTGCTTCAAGTCGTCGTGGCGGCTCTCCTTACATTGAGGTGCTTTTCCCGCCTGGGTTGTGCCACAACCGAATATGTTTCTTCAGGCTCTTGGGGCTGCAGAATGTCTTTGAGCAGGTCGGATGCTCGCACGCGTAGGGGTTGCCTTCCGCATGGATCTTGAGGTGGAATTCCAGATAGTCTTTTCCCTTGAAACTCTTTGTGCAGCCGGCGTACGTGCACTTGAACGGCTTGTCGCGCGAATGCGTCTGCAAATGGCTGGTGAAATAAAGCATAGACACGAAGATGTGTGAGTCTTTCTTTCTCTCGTGCGCTCGAGATAGATCGCGGGGAAAGATATCTTCGTTCCAGAGGCTGCAAATGGAACCTCCCCTGGCGCGAGGGCTGGCAAGCACACGTACCGCGTCATGGCTGACTTCTCGGCGAAAGATTTGTCGCAATCTGGAAACGTGCACGGGAACGGCTTCTCTCCTGTATGGACGCGAATGTGCCTGCGGGTCGAGGAGCATGTCACCACGCGTCAGAAATCTCTCTTGAGCCTCTTTTCCGATCCGCCACGACGCACCGGATGAGCGCCCACTTGGAGTCGAAGCTCTTGCCGCAGTCCGGGACGTCGCACGCGTGGCGTTTCTGCCATTTGTCCTTGGTCGACGAGGAGGCCGAGGAAGGCGCGGGCGAGCTCGCGCCGGCCTCGGCCGCCGCCGCCGCTTCGTCCCCTAGGAAGTCCAGCTCGTCGCTGGCGGCCATGGCTGCCGCGGAGCTCGCTGCGGGCGCCGCGAAGCCCTGCGGGGCGAACAGGGGCGCGGCCATGGGCGCCGACACGGAGGCCTGCGCCATGTGCTGCTGCTGCTGGTGGTGGTGGTGCATGAAGGCCATGGCGTCCATGGCTGCGCTGCTGCTGCCTGTCCGTTCTGTTCGTCAAATGAGCCACGGCTGAGCTAAGCTGGCGCGGTAGTCGACGCCCAAGCAGCCGCGCGGTTGGCGAGTGAGCGGAGCTGGCGGCGTGGAGCCGCGGGATCTCGGGGTGGCGCGCGTCGGGCGGGGCAAAGCGCCAATGCCAGCAGGTCACGAGGGTAGCCGCGGATGATGATGGGATCTCGACTTGAGTCGCGCCTTCACTTGCGGACTGTATAGGTCGGAGAGAGCGCGCGGGGAAAAGGGGAGGTGCCGAGGTGATGACCCGGCCTCATCTTGGCAAGTTGAACTTTCGCGTACCGTAGGGTTTACGCATACTAAGCAAATGTATACCACGTCTGGACTGCTCCAGACCTTGATGTGGGATTTAGTCTAACGCGCTCCAGAATATTCATTCTAGATCGCTCCACATGTTCCCCGCCGAGCTGGAGCGCTCCAGACCGCCTCCTCCATCGACAGCGAAACGAGCCTCTTGGCAACTAAGCGAGGCGCTGCCAGTCGCAGGCGTCCACCACCATGGAGAAGCTGCAGGAGCTGAGCCTCATCTCCAAGGTGTGCACGGAGCTGGAGAACCACCTGGGCATGAGCGACAAGACGCTGGCCGAGTTCGTGATCGACATGGTGCGCGGCAGCTCGAGCCGCGCCAACTTCCTGGCCGAGATCAAGACCAACGAGCTGCCGCTCCCCTCGGCGCTGGCCGACAACCTCTACCGCATCGTCAACGCCATGGCGCCTCGCAAGCCCGCGCCAGGCAAGGCGGGCGCCAAGGCCCGGCCCAAGAACGAGATCGGCGACGACGAGCAGCTCACGGCCGCGGACATCGCGGGCGTGGCGGCCACGGAGGTCAGCGAGCGCGCCAGCGCAGCCGACGAAGCCGAGGACAAACTTCCGGCTAGGGATCGCGACGACCGCGACTCTCGGCGCAGGCGCAGGAGCTCGTCAGCGGATGCAAGGCGAGGCGGACGCGAAGAACGGCGCGACCGGAGGTCCAGGTCGCGATCCGAGCCAAGACGCCGCAGCAACGAAGACAGGGATGAATACGGAAGGAGTCGAGGCCGGCGCGATCGGAGTAGCGAACGCGGGCGGGACCGCAGTCGTGACCGCGGTCGAGAGCGCAGCCGAGACAGGAACCATGAGCGGGAGCGGGAGCGGGACCGCCCTCGTGAGGTTGAGCTGTACGGCATTTACGACGGACGCGTTTCCAAGATTATGGACTTTGGCGTGTTCGTCGAGCTAGACGCGTTTGCCCGCGAGCGGAAGGAAGGCCTCGTCCACATCTCGAACGTGTCGTCGCAGCGAGTTGGCAACCTGAAGGACACAATGCGCCGCGGGCAGCGCGTCAAAGTCAAAGTGATCTCGATCACTGGTGCAAAGCTGTCCATGTCGATCAAGGATGTCGACCAGCAAACGGGCAGGGATCTCATGCCGATGCGATCGAACGACGGTGCCGAACGTGCTAGATTCGAGAACCGGTCGTCGGACAACCGATCATGGGTCAACCCATCTGCGCCAGGCATGCAAAGTGGGGCTCAGCTTCATGGGGATGATGACAACAAGCCACGTCGCACCGTGAAGCGTATGTCGTCCCCGGAGCGATGGGAAGCGCGCCAGCTGATCAACTCGGGTGTGCTTTCGATTGAAGACTACCCAACGTTTGATGAAGACAACGGTGGGATTATGAACTTTGAAGCGACAGAGGAAGACTTTGAAGTCGAACTGAACGAGGAAGAGCCGGTATTCCTGCGTGGAAAGACTCAAGAGAGCCGAGAACTCTCTCCTGTTAAGATTGTCAAGAATCCAGATGGTTCGATGCAGCGAGCAGCAATGACACAGTCGAACCTTGCGAAGGAGCGTCGTGAGATGCGTCAGACACAAGCCAACCAGCTCATCGATTCGATTCCTAAGGACTTGAACCGACCGTGGGAAGACCCAATGCCTGATGCTGGCGAACGACACTTTGCGCAGGAGCTGCGCGGCATCAATATGGGTTCGTCTTTTGAAATGCCCGAGTGGAAGCAAAAGTCGATCGGCAAAAATCTGTCGTATGGTATTGTCTCGAACAAGTCAATCATTGAGCAGCGTGAGAGTCTTCCTGTGTTCAAGCTAAAGCGACAACTGATGAAGGCTATCGCTGAGAACCAAGTTCTGGTGGTAATCGGTGAAACTGGTTCAGGGAAGACTACGCAGATGACGCAGTACATGGCTGAGATGGGGCTTACATCTAAGGGCATTATTGGGTGTACTCAGCCGCGCCGTGTTGCTGCCTCGTCCGTTGCGAAGCGTGTAGCCGAAGAGTTTGGTTGCGAACTTGGCCAAGAAGTCGGGTACTCGATGCGTTTTGAGGACTGCACGTCGCCTGAAACTGTCATCAAGTACATGACTGAAGGTATGCTGCTTCGTGAGTACCTTGCGGATAACACTTTGTCCAAGTACAGCGCTCTCATGCTTGATGAAGCCCACGAGCGAACGATCAACACGGATGTGCTATTTGGACTGTTGAAGGCGCTCGTAAAGAAGCGTCGTGATCTAAAGATCATTGTGACATCGGCCACTTTGGACGCAGAGAAGTTTTCGCGTTACTTTTTCGACTGTCCGATCTTCACGATCCCCGGTCGAACGTTCCCGGTTGAAATCTTGTACACGAAGGAGCCCGAGCTCGATTACCTGGATGCGGCTCTTCTGTGCGTGATGCAAATTCATTTGTCGGAGCCTGAAGGTGATATCCTTTTATTCCTAACGGGTCAAGAGGAAATTGATACGGCATGCGAAGTACTCTACCAACGTATCAAGGCTCTACAAGAACGTGCTTTGGCACCTGAGCTAATCATTCTACCGGTGTACGGTGCATTGCCGTCTGAAATGCAATCACGCATTTTTGAGCCAGCGCCGAAGGGCTCTCGCAAGTGCGTCGTGGCTACGAATATTGCTGAGGCATCTCTCACGATTGACGGTATCTACTACGTCGTGGACCCGGGATTCTGTAAGCAAAACGCATTCAACGCGAAAATTGGCATGGATTCTCTTGTGGTTGTGCCTTGTTCTCAGGCTTCGGCTCGTCAGCGGGCTGGCCGAGCTGGTCGAACAGGCCCTGGCAAGTGCTACCGATTGTACACTGAGAATGCGTACAAGAATGAGATGTTGTCGACGACAGTGCCCGAGATCCAACGAGCGAACTTGGGCTCAGTGGTGTTGCAGCTAAAAGCAATGGGCATCAACGATCTGATGGGCTTCGACTTTATGGATCCGCCGCCTCAGCAGGCACTCGTGATGGCGCTCGAAAACTTGTTTGGTCTTGGTGCTCTGGACGATGAAGGTCTTCTCACGCGACTGGGCAAGAAAATGGCCGAATTCCCCGTCGAACCCAAGAATGCCAAGGTCTTGCTAACGTCGGTCGTACTCGGATGCGCGGAGGAGGTTTTGACAATCGTGGCAATGCTGTCGGTTGAGTCTGTGTTTTTCCGACCCAAGGAGAAACAGGCGCAGGCTGACCAAAAGAAGGCCAAGTTTCACCAGCCTGAAGGCGACCACTTAACACTCTTGGCAGTTTACGAGGCGTGGAAAAACTCAAAGTTCTCGAACCCGTGGTGCTACGATAACTTTATTCAGGCACGCGCGATCCGCCGTGCGCAGGACGTGCGCAAGCAGCTGCTGTCGATTCTCGACCGATACAAGATGGACGTCGTATCGTGTGGACGCAACTTTGACAAGGTGCGACGCGCGATCGTTGCCGGGTACTTTGCCAACACGGCTAAGAAGGACCCCCAGGAGGGTTACCGCACCATGGTTGAAGGTCAGCCCGTGTATATCCACCCATCAAGTGCACTGTTCAACAAGAGCCCCGAGTGGGTATTGTATCACGAGCTTCTCCTGACTACGAAGGAATACATGCGCAACATCATGACGATCGAGCCCAAGTGGCTTGTGGAGCTTGCGCCAGCCTTCTTCAAGAAAAGCGATCCGAATAAACTGTCCAAGCGCAAGCGCAACGAGAAAATCGAGCCCCTGTATGACCGCTTCAACCCGCCGGACTCGTGGCGTCTTAGTAAGCGCCGTGGCTAGTGTTCTACATAGATTTCACAGCTAGGTATGGTTCCCAACTAGTCAAATGCGTTCGAAACACGTTCATGCTATTACAGCTTGACCAACGCGGTGTGACCGCCTACTTACTGCGTCTTGGCCTTGGCGGCGCGCGCCTTGCGCGACTGCGCGACAACGATGTCCATGAAGAGCCCGAAGCCCATCTGGATGGGGATGGCGAGTGGCAGCAGCACAGTCTCGAGGATCGAGTTGTTGCGCGGCGCGACACCGTTGGCGAGCGTGCGCAGCAAGAAGGGCATGAACTCGTTCGTGATGCTGAACTGTCCGTCGCTGATGCCGTTGATGAGCGACTGGGCGACCGAGTCGGGCGGCGTGACCTCGCTGACGCCCTCGATGGTGCGCGCCTCCGGCGGCTTTGTCTTGTTCTCCTCCTCGAATCCAGGCGAGTCGATGTTGCCTGGGTAGAAGATGCTCACGCGGATGCCGTAGAGCAGCAGCTCGTTACGAAGCGACTCGGCGAGTCCGCGCAGGGCGTACTTGGCGCCGGAGTACTGCGAGAATCCGATCCAGGAGATGAGCCCGAGGCCGGAGCTGACGAGCACGATCTGTCCGTCGTTGCGGCCCTCGGCCACCATGGCAGGCAGCGCGGCCTTGATGGCGTGCACCGTGCCGAAGTAGTCGACGTCCATCATGTGCCGGAAGACCGAGACGTCCTGCTCGAGGAAGTAGCCGGGCGTCGAGTATCCCGCGGCGCAGACGACGTGGTCGGTTACGCGCTTGTGGAAGGCGTTGGCGGCGTCCACGGCCTTCTGCACGGCCGCGAAGTCGGTCACGTCGGCCGACTGCGTGAACACTGGCGCCACGGCGGCGCCCGCGGCCTCGATCTCGCGCTTGGCGGCCGCCAGCTTGTCGGCGCTGCGGGCCACGATCGACACGCGCGCGCCCTTGGCCGCGTACTTTTTGGCGAGCGAGAGACCGAGGCCCTGGCTGCCGCCCGTGATGAACACGTGCTTGCCCTCGACGCGGAAGCCCGGCGCGCGCAGCTTGGTCAGCACGGCCGACTGTGAGGCGCCAGAGGAGAGCGAGCGTTAGGCCTTGGAAGCAGCGACAGAGCTGGCGACGGGGGGGGCGCACCAGCAGCGAGAGGCCGACGACGGCGCCCGCGACGGCCACGCCGATCCACCAGAGCTCAGCCATGGGCGAGAGACTTGCGCGGGGGGACGCTGGAGCAGGAATGGCGATGGGAAGTGAGAGGGGCGGCCTGCAGTGTATGCCCTCCACTATGGTACATTCACTGAACCCACTGACTAGGCTCAACGAGTGCGGACCAGACCGGCGGCACTTCGCCTCTTCCTCGCGCTTCCTGCCGACGCTGAGCGCATGTGGGACGACGACTGGCTCGCGCTCGTCGTGCTCGGCGGGCTCTGCGCGCTCTCGCTGCTCTGGACGGCGGCCGCAGCCCCGCGCTTCCGCGTGAGCGGCCTCCACGTGCTGCTCACGGGTCCGTCGGCCCGCTACTAAACGACAGCAGCTTACGTGCGGTTCAAACTGACGGCGATGAATGACAGGCGCAGCAGACGGCCTCGGCCTCGCCATCGCTTGCAATTATGCGAGCGCCGGAGCCAAGGTGCGATTCCAGGCTGCGGTGGACGAGCGCGATCTCGAAGCCTCACAGGTTTTCGCTACGCGCAGGTCTCGGTGATTGGCGACTCGGCCGACCAGCTCGAGCACGCGCGCCAGGCCATTGCCGTGAGCACTCTCCGCTCCTGAGCTTCCTACTGTAGGTGGAGATGTCTGACATTGCGGGGACTTGAGCAGAAGGCGGCAGGAGTCGAGGCGGCGAGCGTCTTTGTGGTCGAGGCAGACGCAGTGGACGAGTCGCAGATGCTGAAGGCAGTGGCCGCCGCCAACGAATTCCACGGCCGAGTGACCGACCACCTCGTGCATGCGGCGCGCACGGCCACGCCTGGGTTCTTCTGGGAGCAAGACTTGTCGCTGCTCCGCCGGAACGTGGACGTCAACTACATGGGCGCGGTCGTGCTCGTCAAGGCAAGTTTACGATGGATGTGCATAAACTTTTTTTTTCTTTGAAGGCTCCGACTGACTCCATGTATGGGGCACTACCGACAGACAGCACTGCCTGCCATGATTGAGAACAGTGTGCATGGTCGTGTCGTGTTCGTGAGCGATGTGGAGAGTCTGGCGTCTCCATTTGCATCGAGCGGGTACAGTGGGTCCAAGAGTGCGCTGAGAGGACTAGCAGACTCATTGCGGTGCGGAATTCTTCTCAGAAACGCGTTGTGGACACAACTAACAAGTCTGCGTGTCGACAGGAATGAACTCTTACTGTACCAGATCTCGGTGAGCGTATTCTATCCTGGAGCATTCTCATTCCACCGGAACAAGCGCTCAGCGGAGTGCTCGGACGCCCCTCCAAGGTACATCACTCCGTGGCACTTTAGTTGAATGGCCCCAGGTCTCACTCCATTCGTACCTGGATTGTCAGCACGCCTGTTCCCGGCCAACTATCAACTGGTGCGCTGCAAGCTACTGCGATGTCAAGGAGGACACGCAGATATTGATCGCTTGTTGCTTCGCAGGTTACTCGACTTTCGAGGACGCTGACTCGACCTCTCTCGCGGCGCAGTACGTGAACCTCGCTCGGCCATAGGTGTCATGGAGTCTCCCTGACTTTCAACTTTGCGCGTCGCCCAGGTACAAGAGCGAGGCGCAGACACTCGTGAACGGCCTTTGGGCTGGCCAGTACTCCATCACAAGCACGTGGCGTGGCTTCTTCCTACGCATGCTGGCCAACGGAGTGGCTCCGCGCAACAACTCTCCGCTCGAGCTCCTGCTGATCTTCTTCACGTCGCTGTGGCAGCTCAGCGCCAACTTTTCCAACGAGCGCGCCATTCTCAAGAGCTCTCGCCCGCACATCGACGGCGGTGCTAGTGTCTAGGCACAACCGTTCTCCATTGCAATGGACAATGTGCCTCTGAGCTTCTGCCACTCAAGGTGTATTCCATGTTTCTGGTGACATGCTCAACTGAAGTACGATTCAACAAAGATGCAAGGGTGACTTTATATACAAAATCACATATCTGAACATAATGTCTAAAGCTACTATTATTTTATAGA
Organism: Phytopythium chamaehyphon; assembly: GCA_023334415.1. Lineage (NCBI taxonomy): Eukaryota > Oomycota > Peronosporomycetes > Pythiales > Pythiaceae > Phytopythium > Phytopythium chamaehyphon. The sequence continues at coordinate 3,772 of JAASGX010000005.1, read as the reverse complement.
GTTACCGTGGGTACTGCCTCGAGCGTGTTGGTGCTTCGATCGCACCGACGCGTTGGGCCAGTTCGTTTATTGAGCATGGTCATCACTAAGCGAAAAAACATTTTGTAACAGCTACGCAAAGGGAAGGAGCTGCATGCGGCCTCCTTGCGGCCGCTGCACGCTCACCTCGGACGCCTCGCCGCCCGTATAAACACTCTCATCTCGACCGTGGACGGCTTAGAACTCCTCCGAGCGCGGCTTGGACACGACTGGACGCGGCTTGGGCACGGCCTCGCGCTGCGCCGGGGCTGCCGGGGCAGGAGCAGCAGGCTTGGCCGGAGCAGGAGCAGCAGGCTTGGCCGGAGCAGCAGCAGCAGGCTTCGCCGGAGCAGCGGCAGCAGGCTTCGCCGGAGCAGCGGCAGCGGGCTTCGCCGGAGCAGCAGCAGGAGCTGGGGAAGCCTTCGGCTTAGGAGCGTTCGGGCTCGGCGACGGCGCGCGGTTGCTGCCCTGCGAGCTAGGCGGCTTCGGGGACGGCGAGCGACCGACCTTGGGGGTCAGCGCGGGTTCGTTGTTGATGAAGCTGCCGCTCTGCGAGTCGGGCGTCTGACGACCGCCCTTGCCCGTGCTGCGGATGGCCTTGGCCTCCTCCTGGTCGATGAACCGGATCGAGTTCAGCACGTACTCCTTATCCGTCTTCATCTTCTTCAGGTGCGCGTTCACCGACTCCTCCTCAGCGTTGGCACCCTCGATGCTCGCGGCGATCGACTTGAGCAGGCCCGCGTCGATCTCGGCAATGTTCTTCTTGAACTTGAGCAGCTCAACAATCCACTGCTCGGACGGGTGAACGGCCTCGCTCATGCTCATGCCGCCGCTGTTCGAGCCGCCCTTGGTCGACGAGCTCGTCGACTGTCCGCGAGTCATCTTGCGCTGAATCTCCTTGAGAGCCGGGATACGCTCAATCGTGTCCTGGTCCCAGTTGATCTCCTTGCCCTTGCCCTTCAGCGACTCCATAGCCTTGCGCTCCTTGCGGCTGGCCTCCAGCCACTTCTCCTGGCGCTTAATGTCGCGCTCGATGACCGTCTTGAGCCACTCGAACACGTCGCGAACTTCCTTGAAGTCGGCGTCGACCTTGAACTTCTTGGCGTACTCCTGGCACGCCTTGCGGTCGTAGTAGTTACGAGCCTTGATGAGCTTCTTGGCCAGCTCGACCTCAGCGTCACGCGGCAGAACCGGCTTCTCGCGCTCGCTGCGCTTGCTGCGGATCTTGTCGAGTTCCACCGGGTACTTCGCGTGCTCGTTCTGCATCTGCTTGTAGCTGTCGAGCAGTGCACGAGCGCGCTGCTCAATGAGGTCCGCCTCCGAGCGACGCACCTGGGACTCCTTGGCAAGCGACGTCTTCTCCGTCGAGCACAGAGCCGACTCCTCGCTCTCCATGCGCTCCATGAAGGCGGCGATCGAGTCGACCTCACCCTCGAGCTGCGTCGAAGCATGCTGCAGCGACTCGTCCTCCTCGAGGAGGCGGTTCGCAAGCATCTCGAACGCCTCTCCGAGCTGCTGCAGAAGCGCGCGGATCTGCGAGGTCATCATCATGTCCTCGTCCTTCTCCTGCGGCTTGTTGAGCGAGTACACGTCCTCAACCTGGGCCCAGATCTCACGCTTCTCGGTCTTCTCCTTGGACACCTTGCGGCTGGAGGCGAGCTCCTTGACGACGGCCTTCATGTCGTTGTCATCCTCCTTCTGGAGGCGCGAGGCATCCTTCAGGTCGTCTGCGCGCTCTGCGCGGCCAGACTCAAGCAGCTTGGCGTCCTTCTTGCTCGGATCGCCAGTGTAGCCAGTGACGTACTGGTACCAGTTCTCGGACGACTTGAGCATCTCGACCTTGTGCTCGCCGTTCAGGATACGCTGCTTCTGACGCATGATGCGCTCCTCTTGGTCAATGACGCGGTGGGTAAAGTGCTGCACCAGCTTCTGCAGGTCAGCGGCACGCACAGCCTGCTTGACAAGGCGGTCGGCCTCGACCTTCTTGCGAGAAGAGTGCGAGTGAAGGGCGTCCAGCACCCAGTTGCCGGCACTGTTCATGATCTCGGTGATCATGGCCTTCTTCTCCTCGCGCTTCGCCTCCTCGTCGGAGAGCAGCTTAGTCTCTTGATCGACAATAGAGTTGAACTCAACGATGAGCTTGCCCTCGGCGGAGGCGTTCTTAACCTCGGTCTCGAGCTTCGTGATGTGCTCCTTCATGCGCTCAAGCAGCGAAGTGCACAACTTGTTCTCGGTTTCAAGCTGAGCGGCCTGGTCATCAAGCTCCTTCTGGAACTGAGCACGGCGACGACGAACCTCGTTCATGAACTCGTCACGCTCGTCAACCTCACCATCGCCACCCTCCTGCGGGATGCGCTGGTTCGACTCCTTGACGGCCTGGAGCTCAGCGGCACGGACCTTCATGTCCGCCTCGAGACGGGCAACGTATTCGGGCGTGATGAGGAGCGCGTTGCGCGCCTCCTCGAGGGCGTTCTTCGAGTCCTCGCAGTGCTCCTCGAAGAGCTTGACGTCCTTCTTGCGCTCGTCCGTGAGGGCCGCACGCTTGAACAGAAGCATACGCTGCGACTTGGTCTGGCGTGCAAGCTGGTCAGTAAAGATCTCGGCGCGCTTCTTGCCGCGAGTAATACGAGCCGAGTGCTCGGCAAGACGAGCTTGGGTCGTGTCATCGCGAGACTTCTGAAGGCCGCGCCACTCCTTCTCGTACTCGACGTCGAGGGCCTCGTGGCGCGTACGACGCTGAGCGATCGACTTGCTGCGCGATGTGATCTCGGTCTTGAGCACCAGCAGGTCCGCCTCAATCGTCTTCTTCTTCTTGTCGCGCGCCTCCTTCGCCTGGCGCACGTACTCGTGCTCCTGCTTGTAGCGCACGTCCTCGTCGCGACACATCTCGTCCTCGCGCTTCATGTTAGCACGCGTGGCCGTCCAGTGCTCACGCTCCTTGGCGAGCTTCATCCACTCGTCATCGACGGCATTGCCTTCCTCCTCGAGGAAATCCGGCTCCTTCTCCTGCATCTTGATGATCTGCGTGTGCATGTCAACAAGGTCGCGAGGAACGGCGCCAACGTCCGACTTCTCGTTCGCCGAATGGTAGATACCGTACGACTGCAAGATGAAGTCGTTGGCGATATCCTTCGACACGGCAGGGTTGTGTGCCTCCGACCAGGTGGCACGGTGCTTGCTCCACTGGGCCATGTCGTTGTTCCACTGGGTCGTGTCCGCCTGGAACGCGTCCTTGCTTTTCGTGAACTCGACCTTCTCCTTGATGCGCGTCTCCTCCTCAGTCTTGCGCACCGACTCATCGCGGACTGTGTCGAAGAACAGGATGTGCGTCGTGCCGGCCTGCTGCTCGAAGCGCTGCTTCTCGCGTTCCATGCGCTCGGTCTGCGAGGCCTTGCGAGCCTCGAGGGCCTTGAAACGAGTTGTAGCCTGCTCATGGCGAACCTTCTGCGCAGCCTCGCGCTTCTTCTGCGACTCAATGCGAGCAGTCTGCTCAGCAATACGCTGAGTGTGCGACTTCTGGCGGTCGATCAGCTCGTTCTGCTTGTTGCGAAGCTGAGCCTTCTCGATCTCCAGACGCAGAGCGGTCACGACTTCGTTGTACTTGTCCGAGTCATACAGCTGCTTCTTGCCAGACTTCTGGAAGCGGCGCAGCTCCTCGACAGGAAGAGCCAAGAACGCCTTGAGGCAGTCCGCATCACGGAGAAGCGGGTGCAGCAGACAACCGTACAAGAAGGTCTGCAGCATCTTCTCGCGG